>JALJEE010003283.1:0-54986 GCA_023231475.1 Seison nebaliae | reverse complement strand
AAACAGCTCGTGGCACATATTTTCCGCCAGTCGCTTCATTATAATATACGTTAATTCTTTCCAATTGAAGATCACTGTCACCGTGATAAGTTCCAGTTGGGTCGATACCATGTTCGTCGGAAATGACTTCCCAAAACTTGGAACCAATCTGATTACCACATTGACCTGCTTGAAGATGAACGATTTCTCTCATTGTTTTGGTAGAAGGAATAAAAATGAATAAAATGAATGAACAAAATATAAAAAATAAAATATAAAATGTTAATCAGAGAGATAAAGATATTTATAGAAGTTTGAACGGTACACCGTGATTTCGCCAACATATTACTTTTTCCATTCTGTTTTGTTGAACACGGTTCTCACATGTTCCTATCTTTTTATTTGTGTTATCTTCTCTTTCCTGGTTATCCTTTTAAGTTGTTCCAGAACATGGATGGGAAGTTGGGAACAACGAAAAGGAAAGTAATGTCATTCTGTAATTTGAGTTTAAATTTTGATCTCTATAATGCAAAGAAATCCGAAAATTGGTTTATTCTTCCCAATTTGATATTTTTAATAATTAGTGATATTTGACATTTGAAAGTTAAGTGGGTATTTTTGATCTTTCAATTGTCAATTTTCTCCAAAATTTTACCTTTTTAACATTATAATTGTATTTAACGCATTAAATATATGACAAAATATCGATCTTTATTTTAAGATGGTGATACCTATTCTCCTGACATTGCCTGTTACTCTTTTTAATATTTCTTATTCAACTCATTTAGCAAAGGATGAAATTTCTGCGCTTTTATGAACAAATGAAGACAGTTTCAAATTTCTGGACAAAAAGTCTCTTTCTGTTTTTTATCTGTCAATTAATTTAGGAAAAGTTTAGAATATATTTTCTGGAGAACTATTTTTCAAGTACTAAATAATTTTGAAAGAAAATATTAAACATTGACAAATATCAGAAATTTTGAAGCGTAAACTATCTATCTTTTTTTGCAACCTTTGCAAAAAAAGGTTAAGTATAATAAATAATAAAACGTTAAAATATCTTTGTAAGGATAATTTATTTTTTGTTTAATTAATTTATATATTAAGTCGGAAATAATGTTGAATAATATTATTATTTATTAAAGAATAAGTATCATGAGAATAATTAAGAATGAAAGAAAAATATGAAAAATAGAAAGAACTGATTAGAAAAATGAATAAAAATTTTGTTAGTTGAATTCTTTCTTACTAGTAATGTTTCGAGAAGATATTTGTATGAAATTGGTTAGTCGGTAAGTTCTCGTAAAATTAAACTTTGCATATTTGTTTCTTTGAGTTTGGGAAATGAGATTTCCTTTTTAAACAAAACTGAAATTTACAGGATAATATGTGAATAAGTCTTGGGATGACATATCGATATCATTAGTTGAATTCTGTTGGAGTTGTAGAGCAATGGAATGTGGTATGGAGGCTGGTAAATTAATATCTCGATTTTCATTAAAATTCATTTCAGATGACATCGATCCATCATTCGTTAAATGATTCATATTAATTTCAGTTGTTGTAGTATAATTCGGAGCAGTTGGTGGAACGGCAGCAGCCGCTGCAGCATTAGATTGATGTTGTAAATGATGGAACGTCGACAAGTAAGAAAGATGACCCATCATCATTGTTGAATAGATATGATTGGCACGTTCTTGTAGTTGAATCATATCAGCTGATACGGTTGATTCTGATTCATTTTTTTCATGTTTCACACTCGTTGTTGTTGTTGGTATGGTGTCGGTGGTGAATGAAGTGGAAGTACAATCGGTTGGCGAATTATTGATATTCATCGGATTTTGATTTTGTTGATCATTCGTCGTCGTTTGATATTGATGAGCATTGGGATTACTATTCTGATTATTCGTCATGAACGGTGCTATATGACATAAGGGATTGAAGATAGATGGGGTAGAATTGATTGTATCAATTGTCATTGGCATCACACTTGAATTATTCGATGAAGTAACAGTTGGATTGTTCATGGTTAAATTGGCGGAAGTTGGTTGAGAAAGAGGACCGATTTTATTTCTTAAAATTCGACTAATCGAACTGACTGATGGAACTGTATATTTATCACATGCACCTTCATTCAATAATTTCTCACGAATCTCCCATGCAAAAATACCGGGATCTCTTTGTTTATATTCTCGGATTTTAGCCACAACTCTCGGTGTCGTCACTCTCGGTTTACTTCCCCCAATAGCTCCGGGTAAAACTGAACCTAAAAATTTGAGGATAAAAATTAAATTTAAATAAAAATTCTGTTTTTTAGTTTAATTTGTAACCTGTATCATGATATCGGGCTAGAATTTTTGAAACACAGCCATGTGAGACACGTAGTTGACGAGAGATGTCGCATGGTCGTATTCCTAATTGAGCTAGTTTGATGATTTGAACTCGAATCGTATTGGGTAGAGGACGTCCGTTAACGAATAGACCACCCAATTGATTCACTTCGCCATATTGAGCGTTCTTCCCATTTTGTGAATATTCACGAGAATCAGTCGTCTTCTTCGTTTTCTCGGTGTGATAGCCCATGAATCAATAAATATACAAGAAAGTAGGAGATATGATGGGATTTGTTTGGAAGGAAGTGAATTGAATTGAATGAAATGATTCTCCTTTAAATTTCTCTTCCAAAACAATCAACGACAGAACTAGTAAGATTGTAAGTTAGTTGATTCTCCTATTCATTTAATCAATATTATCTAGGAGAATTATCATATAAATCGAATGATCGTCACAACTGTCCAGATCTGATAGAAAGATAAATGACAATACAAAATTATGATTGACATCGTTCCGCTAAACTTATTTCAATACCAAATAAAAAGTCAAACGAAAAATTTGATGTGTGAACGTCGATAAAATTTTACATAAATTACAGGAACGAAGACGATGATTTTGGTGTTTATATTCATCCGAACTTCTAATCACTCTTTCATGATGATTAATTTACCATCAGTAACTGAGATGGAACTTACCTCTTTTTCCAACCTGTCGAATCATCATCTTTATTCACATATCGTTCATACGAAAAATAACTTTATTTCATAAATAAATTAGAATGAAAGAATGAAGGGTTCTGATTGGAGAATTCCGCCTATTTATCCGGAAAATTTTCCGTCGAATAATCGAAAATTTATTTTTCAGAAAAAATATTCTGAGAAAATTTCGGAAAGTTTTCTAATAATTTGGAAATTGGAATGGTCATTTTTTCTAGTATTTGAAAAGATAATAATTGAGATCTGTCAAATCACTTTAATCTTAAAGAAATGGAAGAGAATTGAAATAATTAGACGTTGCGTTCCACAAATTCCAGAATGACAGAAAAACTATTAGGGAACATAGTTGGAGAGCAGATCCCAATGGAATGGAGATTAGATGACGACAGAGGAACAGAAGAAAACGAATCAATAAGTGAATAGTGTGGGAAGTGAACGATGAAAAGAAAACATCTAAAACTAAAAGTTACCTGGATTCCCATCTGCATCATTCGACAGTTGGAATTAGCTGTTAAAAGAGAATTAGCAACGAAATAATTAGATAGAATAATGAGCAAACAAAAAGTAGAATTGAGAGAAGGAACGATACGTTCGGAAAAATGGAAAAGAAAGGGAACTTGTTGAAGAATCAGAAAAAAATTCGACCGAATATTAAACGATATTTGAATATATTCAAAGAGATGGAAAGATAAAGGGAGAACTTGCTCAAAATATTAAATTTTGTTATTAGTGTTGTCTGAGAGGGCGACTAGCTCGTCTACCCCATTCCCTACGAAAAATGTAATGGAGAAAGCTAATAAACGCTTCCAATGAAGTAGAACGCGATATGCCACGGTACACTGACAATGCTAATTATATCATATGTATCTAATAGTCTTTCTCCTTTCTTATTCATCGTCATCTTTCAATAAATAATTCTTTCTCATTCTTCTTCAACTTGTTTCTCTTCTTCACCTATATTCACACAACACCACCACCATCATCATCATCAGTATCATCATCATCAAAATCATCCTCAATTTCTCTTCCTAATTTTATCATTTCTCTTCTTCATTTCATCATTCAACTCTGATACAGTCAAATCGGAACTGTCGTGAAGAGAAATATATTTAAAATTAATTTGCGATTCTTACATAATCGTTTGATATTTTGGAATTTTTTTGATGTATTTTAATTTGGGAACTCTCTCGACCTAACGAGGAGGTGGAAGAAATTTTTGGTTTGGAAACTGTTTATTCTAATTTCATTCCATCAACACACAATTACACAACGTCAATCGTTGGAAGGAAAGTGTAACGACTATTTGTTACATTCGACATTAGAAGACAATTATCAATAATTCACTTGTTCCATTGAGTTGAGGGAGCGATGGTGACTTGACAGATATGGTCGGTAACTTGAAATTAGTGGAAGTTGAATCGGAGAGTCTAGTCAGTTGACAGCTGTTTCGTAAATAGATACTCAATCAATTAAATGGAAATAATCCCGTTTTCCCATTTTATTGAATAATAATGTTCTTCTAATTGGAATGGGCACTCTATCGTCCAGTGGTTATTCTTTTTCATCAGACTATCCATGTGTGGAATCTGTATAAAAGATCATATGTATCCGAGATGAGATGTCAAAGAATAGAAAACTATTCCGACAACATTCATACGATCAACACTAAAGCGAAAGGAATTCGAATTTGTAGAATGATTGATAAGTTTCAAATGCCGAAATTAGTTGAGTAGAATGTGTTATGGTATCCAGATAGATGGCGGATCGCCATCAATTCTTTTCTAATAAAATATTTGAAGATAAACGACGAAAGTGGATTTAGATGTTAATTGGTAGACGGACGTCGATAAAAGAGAAGAGTTATTTGATTGCCTAATGCCTTTCTGAAGACGACTAATTGTTCCGTTTAATATTTACTATAAACAAAATTTAAATATTATTATTTATTATTATTATTTATTTTTTGAAATGATATTATATTTTATTATAAGTCTAAAATGTCTGATGGTGCATATTTATTCTATTTTATTTACAAAGAAAATAATGTTGAAAGTGTCAAATGTGGAAATAAATATGGGAGGAAATTTTCCTTTAAAAATTCTTTAGGAGAAGTTAATAAAGTGTTTCGATTTTTTTCATTTTATTTCACCTTCAAGTATGGAACGGTAACCATCATATAAGGAAAATTTATGATATTCATTTCGAATACAACGAATGTTGGAAATGGATTGGGAAGAATATGGAAATAAGGCGATTGCCAAATGTTCCGAATTGTTAATTGTTAAATTCTTTCGAATTCTCTCAAGAATGTCCAGTTTCTTAACGTTCTCTCTCGTCCCAAGAAGTGTTGCTAATAATTGATCGATGGATGAGTAGAAAATGATGAGCATTAGCGCGATTAAATTATTGTGTTGAATGGCATGGACAATGGGAAGATTATTCTCCAATTTCTCTCGAGGAGGAATCGTTTGTTGATTTGTATTGACATTCGAACATTTATATCTTAAACATACGAGATAAGAATTAAGTGCCGGATCTTTCTTATCGATCAACGAAATAATATCATCGATAATTTGGGGAATTTTTTGATTGGAAGAGATGAGATTCATCCATTTCTTATTAACATATTTCTCTCGAATGAACATTTGTCGTTGAACATCCGAATATTTATTTGAATTTTTCAATTGAGTTTTATATAAATATAATCGATTCACTTCATCATTACCACCAAAACTAAAAAATAACGCCACCATTTGTATCGTCCATTCATCTAATTCGATGGATTTTATTCGAGAATGGTGCACTCCAAGTGCACGATGTGCGCCCGAACATCCGATACAAATTAGACAGCCAATATTAATTGACGCCCATTTCGGTTCATTCGCTCCACAATCGGCACAACGATCATTTCCTGGAAGTAATTTCATATCTAATTGAAGTAATCTTAAATCGACGAAATGATTATTGATGGAATTGGAGACGGGAGATGAATGTGGATTATTTAAAGAATTTTGTTTATTTTCTAATGTCAATTTGGATGTTAATGGGGAATCTTTCACATCACCAGATACTAACGATTCCACTTTGGCACTCTGAATCGCTTCCACCCATTTATTTCGTTCAGTTATCGATTCGGTCGCCCAAGTCCACACTCGTTTCTCTGACGACGTCAAATAAAATTCTTCATTTGCACCACCAATCGAATTCGTTCCACTACTCTTCTGTCGTCGATGACGTTGATCGGAAATAAACGGATTATTTCCATCATTATTTCCATTATCTAATCCTTTTCCACAATTGGTCATTGTCGCCAATTTGGATGAACCGATAGATGACGGATATAATTTCGATGTTCTACCTAAATTGATTCGACTGTTCGTTGTGAATAATTGATTACGATGAAGATGTTTCGAATCTTTTGATGAATTCGTTCCATCATTATTCACATGAAGTAGAGTAAAACGACGAGAAGATTTCATTTCAGAATTATCATTCCGATTCATCATTGGAACTGATGAAGTGAAATTCGATTTATCAGTCGATGAATCTTTCACTTTGAGCATTGTTCGATTCAATTCAATCTTCTTCACATTTCCACTCATTCCATGTAATGATTTCTCGTTAGCTGCCACATAAAGAAGATAACCAGATTTGGTGATCTGTACGAACTTTCTTTTCCATTGGGAGAGACTGTGATTCTCTTTTTTGAAAAGGAAACCCGATCGAATTACTTCACATTCGTTTAGAGCAAGTGAATTATTTGAATTTTTTCCCATTATTTGTTCTTCGGGATAATATGACGATGTCTTCTTATTTCGGTCAATCGTATCATAAACGATGGTTTGGACGAGATGTCTAATCGATTTTGAATCAATGAAAATTTCACATTCAAAACAATTTCTTAATAAATTTGATTTACGAATTTTCATTAATTCTTCATTTTCATTTCGATTTAATCGATTCTCATCATACATCAAATTGACAATATAAATTAAAATATCATTTCCGTTCTTGTTGTTGTTGTTGGTTTGTTGTGAATATGATTCAATCATTCTCACATAATTCGATGCGACTAATTTAGTCTCAGACAAATCGGACCGTTGAAGAATTATTATAGAATTACACCATTCAATTAATTGTTGTGTGAGAGCACCATCTTCTTCTCTTAACAATAACAGACAATCATCATTATCTAAATGAATATTACTCTTATATCGACCACCTTCGGGTGTTGGTGATCTCAATTCTTTTGGATTTCTTCCCGTCATATAACGATAAACGAAATCACTTCGTCCAGATTCACCATCCCCCAAAATGGCCAATCTTACTTGAATCGTATTATTTGGTAAAGTCCATTCAGGTGAATTGACGAATGTATCTTCAATTCGAACGATCAATTCTCTCAGACTTTTCAAAACATTTCCATTCAATTGATTTGATTGAATCGAATCAATTTTATCATTCAACGAATAAATGAATGGATGGACCGATTCAAATCGTTGAATCTCATTATCTATCGTCATCTTATTCAAATAGAATTCATTCCATATCTTCTCATTCCTGTTATTGTTACTGTTTATCGATTGTTCATATTCATCGACATCGATCGAATTTATATGACGATTACTATCGAATTCATACATACTTCTCTCATTCAAACCGTCATCTGTTGTCGTTGTTGACGTCGTCATAGGCAAAGAAGAATTCTCACAATAAGATCTATTCATTTTTATCTATTTCATCATCTCCCACCTGTCACTCAATTATTATATTTCTTCATTCACTCCCAATGTCGCTAAGGAAAATGATGAACAATCGAATTTTGCACAATGAAAATTATTTATTTTCTCAACAATCCTCAATGCTGTACTAAACCTAAAATTTGAATTACAACTTTTAACTGATTATTTTTTCTTTATCAAATTATTCAATTTTCAAGTACATAATCCATATCTACTTCGTTACCTGGAACACGACTGAAGTAAACAAGATGAACACTAATCCCTCCATCGGAAAACTCGAGCGACGACTCAATGTTGATCATCTGATCCGTTTACGGGAAGCTTTAGCTGTTTAACTTATGAAAATTATTCACATTTAGTTCTCATTTAAATCTCGTTGTTAGTCATCAAAAGTCGAAGAACAAAGTTATGGAGTAGACAAAGGTCAATTCATACAAATACTTCAGAAGATCGTTGAAGATGGAAGTAAACCGGAAGTTATTCAACATAATTAACTCCACTAGAAAAGAAGGAAAACAAATTTTTAGTTTGAAGATTTGTTCGATAAAGTTGATGTGTATTCAGAAGCCATTATCGATTGGAAAAAATTTTGTAAATATCTTCTTGACAAATTCTCCAAACACGAACAACAACATCTCGAACAATTCATTCCTCGTTGGAGTTCACTAAAATTATTATCATCGTTAATATTATTTCATAAATTTATTCTATTCATAAATTATAAAATTAATTCTCCAGACCACATAAAGATGCAGTTTCAAACATTTTATACTTGAAATCATTACAGACATTCATATCTCTAGGACGTGTTACCATTTTTGATTTATCATATCCAATAATTAAATTCCTATTAAGGATGCGACTATGGCTCTTTGGAATTCGAAGAATCGCGATCAAATGGATTCAAATGAATCCAATGAGAAATTAAAGAATATCGCGTGTTGGAATTTGAGGAGTGGAAATGAATATAAACAAACTGATCTTTGGGTGACGTCTATGGTGAAATTGTTCGATTCGAGAATCGTCGTTGGATTCACCACGAAAGATCTCTCTATTTACGATAACAATGCATTAGGAAATCGAATATCAAATAGTGACGAACATTTGACAAATAATATTGTGCAACAATATCGGATTACCGATCTCCCATTTACTCCTTTAACCATCGAAACTTGGTTTTTTTTTCATTTTCAACCAAAAATTTATATAATTTAACAACTTTTTAGGATTGAACCCAAATATTCAGATGGCATCTTAGCTTGGTCAGATACAGGCGGGAATGTCAATCTTCTAATATTCCAATCGTTGACGACGTTATTCGACAAAAAAACGACAGATTTAGATGCTCAAAGTTTTCATTTTAAGTTTAAATGAAGTTCGAAAAATCTTTCCAATTCAGATAATTCAACAATTATATCTCTGAATAATATTGAAAATAAAGAATTTCCAAATGTCAATTATTTCTCTTTCAATCTCCATACGGATTGGGCAAAAAAAGGTTTTTTTTTTCAAATAATTTCCAAAAAAAATTTTATTATGAAATAAAGTTGTTTATATTTCGGCAATGAATTGTATCGCAACTTTTTCGAATGATGAAAGTTTCTTATTGGTTTGGTTGGAGTATGAGAAGAATAACGATTCCGTTCGGATGGTAATCCGACAAAAGTTCGGTGTTTAAGTGTTTTATAATATTTCTTTTGATCCGATGGAGAATAGGACGCTGATTCATATCGTCCAGGGAATTAACGATTTGGATTATCATCCACAGATGAATTTAATTGGTTTCATTTAATTCTTATTTATCGTTAATTTAATGATTGTGATTTTAAACAATTAATAACAGCCACCGCTAATATCAATAACGATATTTGGTTATTTAATCCTTTTGTTACCGGTCGTCCAAACGGAGTTAGTTAATAAAATTTCAATTTGATTATCAATTAATTCCAGATTCTTGCCGGTCATGTCCGAATGGTTATCTACGTAAAATTTATAGTTGAACGAGATCAATTAATCAGTTTCTCGAAAGACAAAGTTCTACGTATTTGGGATGCTTCACTACAAACATGTCTTCAAAGAATATCGAATATATTCGGACAAGACATTAATATCGACAGTTAACAATATTGTCCGAAAAAATTTTATAATGATTAAATGATTTTCAGATAAAATTTCGATTCATTTTGAATCAAATCGAAATATATTATTTATGTTTTTACGACATCAAATGTGGACGATGAAATTGAACGAATTAATCGAAGAGAATGGAGAGCCAGTATCATCCAAATATTACAAACATCGTCTTGTTCAAATTCAAATGAATGAACAAGAAAATTCAGTTTCCCTAAATACTATGAAAATTTCATCGTTTAATATTTCTTCTTCAGTTATGGACATTCGAACACAATGGCATTGCATCTGAATGGAATTTAAATGATGGAAATTGTTTATCATCAGAAAAATTGATTAAAAGAGAAATTATCACCGATAAGACGACTCGAATAAACGAACATGCAGTCGAAGTAGTTACAGTGATTATGTATCATCCAAAATCTACTGGTTCTAATCAATTAAAAAACTTAATAATTTTAGCCACTGCAACAAATGAAATAAAAGTTCTTAAATTGAAATTATTGATTAAAATAATAATATCAAATTAATCATAAATTTCTCATTCATCTCACATCAGATTATTGATGGATTATCAATGAGATTATTATTGACTACTCAATACAAATTTGGAAATGTTGAGCAATTGACGGTAGCTGGACAGAAAATAATCATAACGGGATCAACTTCGTTAAAATTTATTTATTAAATTCTCTAGAAATATAAAAATTGGAAAATTTTATTTGAAATTTCTCATTTATTAACAAAATTCAAACAATATTTATTAGAAATATTGGTGTTCTGGTGTTGGATGATAGTATCGATTTTAATCAACCTGGAAAACTTCTCCGATTATGGAGAGATAATGATAAAGTTTTTGTTCAATAAACTTTTCTTTTAAAACTTTCTCCCAAACGAATAGAAACATGAAACGGAAATTTTATCAATTGCATTCGCCGAACCAAATTATTTAGCAACCGGATCATACGATGGAACTATAATAACATGGAATTCCGAATCGGAGCAATATATCCGATCATTTTGTATTCACGACACAGCGATGAAATTGAAGAGAGTCAAATCTTCAAATATCATCACTGGCAATTCACTTTATCGACGTTTAGAACGAAGTGCTAAACGAGACGAAAGAGAGAGTGCAAAAATGAGAGAATATTTAACAGAATATGCATCGTCGATACTCTCGTTAAATTTCATTGCTAAGCAATTAGAGAAAGAAGATCTGAAAGCGGATTTAGCTCAATTAATTTCAAGTGGAGGTGATGGACGTGTGAGATTTTGGAATATTTTTAGTGGTGAACAGATATATAATTTTGTTGTACAAAGGAATTGTTAATTTAAAATTTTTATTATTTTATGACGAATGATTGATTAATTTATTTCAGATGGCATCATTTCCACAATCCACAAAATCGATCAAAATCGTTGGTGGTTGATATCGGCTGATAGTAAGAGTACAGTTAATAATTGGCTGATATCGTACTCTTCGACTTGCCATTCGGTTCCATGTTAGTCACAAAAACATTTTCCGCTTGTCGACATATTCGATTTCGAAGATTTTCTCTGTCACATAATCGTTTTATTTCACATTTATCTGCAATTGGAAGACAATGATCCAATTGCGGTTCCACATCTTCCGAATCACATCCTAATGATGATTCTTCTTTACATTCACAATCCTCCATAGCCGCCAGAGGGAATTCGGTTGGCCAATCGTTAAATATTTTCGAACAATTCGTTCGCCCGTCAATCTCTGTACAATGTGTTTCTTTTATTCCGACACCCCCCCAATCGATCGGTATGAGATTGGGAATGTATAATATCTTCTTCACTAAAGCAATCAGATAAGCTATAATACCTTCGATGGAAAACTGGACAATCGGATCTTTCGTCACTCGGTCATAAGATGACTTCCAACAATTCACAAACATATACAGATAGTCATACAATATTCTTAGAAGGAAGTTCTTTATTCGGTGATAAATGAACAAGATCAGACATAGGATAAAGTAGAAGAAGACACGCAGATAGAAAAGTATATTAAAAAAAAGCCTCGCAAAAAATCGGTAGAAGAAGTCCAAAATTTCGCACATCCATATCTCGTCAATCGAAATATTCATGACGAACCAGAAAAAAAATGAAAAGGAAAAGTGAATTCCATTCAAATTCTTTTCATTTATATTCCAACAAACAACATCATTCCTTCACAAAATACAAACATTCTAACTTTCCGGTTCCTTCTTTTCTCTTTTCGGCAACGTCTTCACATTCTTCCTTTCTGATTTCAATAATTTTTTAAAATTATCCGTATGACAATCCTTAATCACTTTTTTCATGATATGTTTCAATATTCGGTTTCTCTCTGGTGCCGTTTCAAATCCAGCCGCACAACAAGGACCCACTAACACCTTTTTTGGTGTCTTCACATTTGTGAATTGGTTCGGATGGTAATCCTTACCATAATGACCTCGGAAACATTTTGCCGTTTCTCTTTAGAAGGAAATTGAAAGAATATTCCACAAAATCTAACCCAAATTGTTGTTCTTTCAAAATTTTATGTATATTGGGAGTAGGTTTAATTTTGTAGAATCTAGTAACAGGTTCCGATTCTCCTGTTGTTGAATCGGACATTCCTTTCAATAAAGAGAAGTACGAGAGGAAGCTTGATATGGACTGATGACCAAAACTATCATCATGATTAGATAACCCTGAAACCAAACTTCTCATTCTCGTATACTAATTAACTATTTAAACAGAAGTTTGAAAAAAAAACAAAAAATTAAAAGAGAAGTGAAGTTTTGAATCTGTAAAAAAAAATTTTCAATTTCTACTAAATTTCTTTTTATATTTCTGTTAGATAAATCACAAAAAATCGCTGATGATATTATTTCGAAGAATTGCTTAATCAATAGCGTCCATTTCTTGGAAATGGAAAATGAACTTAAAATTATTTTCATTTTGGATTACGAATTACTTATATATTCAATGAATGATAATGAAATTATGACGGATAATTTGGAGAAGAAGTTCATGTTTCTGGGATCATTAGGAGTGAATTATCCTCGACATTCCCACAATTACGATGACACGTCATCGGAAATGTTCTCTACAGAAAGTGATGGATTGAATGACATGAATGACGAACTCATTTCGGACAGTTTCTTTTCTACATTTATTTTAAACTATGATAAATTACGAAATTTTAATATTTAATTAAACTAAAATTATTTAATTTAGATGATAAAGAAATTTCTGATTCAAGACTGTATGATATCAATGCTTGGGATACTACTATTCTTGGTTTAATTATTTAATAATTAAATGGACATTAAATATTTGTGTAGGACGTCAATACCAAGAACATTTTATGTACGAACGTACCAGACGAAAACAACCCGGATATATTAATTCAGATAAGTTCTCCGTTTGGTCAAAAGACGAACAAGCTCCTGGTGGATTATTTGGAGTTAATTTCATATTTCTTTTTTTAAATAAAAATTTTGAAGTTTTTAGAGATAAATGACATTGCGAAAGTTGAGCAAATTAAGAAACCGGATATGTTGCAGAAACATCATAACAAAACGAAACAATTATCAACTGAGAAAAGAAAGAAATCTATTCCAAAAGAAAAAAGTTTCAATATTTTCATATTATATTTGTTTAATCTGTTGAATTGAAGTTCCAATGATATTTGACGAGAAGACGTTATTTCCCAAATATCTATTGGAGTATGAAGGAAATTGTTCAAAATCGAAAATTTAATGATTTTTTTATTAATATAATAAATAAATAATAATAATAAAATTTAAATAATTTTAATGTTTTGAACGCATTATACATGGAAAGTAAGAGTTTATGATGATCGAAGCAACCAATGACGGAAAGATGGATAAGTGAAAAAGTAGACAAAGAATTTAGAAATGTGGAAAATATATCGGATAATGTTGAGACAGTAGGAAATATATGCGGCATTTGTATTCATCGACTTATTTGAAATGAGTCGATCATTTTCCAATTGATGATGAAAATCATTCATATTATTCGTATCATTGTGAGTTTGGTTGATTGACGGTAATATAAATATATCTTCTTTGAGATCTAACAATTCGATGGATCGAAGCAATTTTAATGACGAATGAACAGTTTGAATACTTAAGATTAAATAAGGAAGATATAAAATTGCCATTAGACTACACATAATAATTGATGTGAATAGAGGCGCCTGAAGTAACGGATTCTCTTCACTCTCATCAACAGTGTAACGAACACAAAGGAGTAATAAAGAGAATAGAAAAAATAAGATGATTGGTAAGAGTAATCCACAAACTTTATATGTATATAATTCAATTTTCAACATGTTTTCTATCGTAGATCCATTCGCATTAAATTTACAGAAATTCCTGTCGTCCAAATAGAAACGATCCAAAATATAAATGTTAATCAACGTACTGACAGTAATACCGAAGAGGAGGACATATTTCCTGTGATTATTGAATGATCTATTTTTCTTTAAAGAATTATCTGTTGGATGTGCTTCTTCGTTCGTCCCATATTCTTCTGGTGATCTCCGATGATGTTTTTGATGGAATTGATGAGTTTTCAACATTTTCGAATTTGATTCATTACAAATATTCTCGTTGATATTCGTTTGAGAATGGGAGTTGACGAGAAGGCTCATTCTGGTAGTGGTGGTGGTGGTGTTTGTTGATAAAGTGTAGTTTGATGTGCTCAATGTCTTATGATAAACACTCACCAGATATTGGAAAACGATATCGATGAACATTAACGAACAAATCCATAAAGAAGCCGAACAGATTAATCGAGTGGAAAAAGTGAGAAAACGACATGTGAAATTTGAAATATTCGTCAATAGAACATGATCAACATGGAACCGTTTGAAAAGGATATAACAACAATAATAAATGATGAGTAAAGTGTCACAAACGAGGAAAACGGCTAAATAAGGAACATAACGATTCCATTTCATTATTTCCATTAATTGATTCTCGATCGATTTTAAAACTGATAATCTCGATGATCTTCGTCGTTGGAGTGTTTGATCTTTCACCAAATTCACCGAATATTTACTCAATGATCCTTTCCTGTAATGTCGTTTAATTGACTTGCGTTTATCATCGATATCGAGTATCAATTTCCTGATAGTATGTCGTTCTTCTTCCAATTTCTTCATTCGATTAATCATCGCGATAATATAAGCGATGAGCAAGAGATTACCGACTAAGCCTAAACCGGTGAGAATGATGGATGATATCATTTCGTTCTTTTCTAAATGTTCGTTCGAAATTATCATGATACTTGATTCTTCTCCTTCTGATTTGAGATTGAGGAAGTGATTTGAGAAGGATGTCGGGCGAATTTGAAGAATCTAATCAAATTTAATATGAATAACAAAAATGATTCATTTGAGTCTCATTGATGTCATACTATTCTCTACATACCATTCATCATCTACTTAATTTTATCTGGAGTGAAAAAGCAATATTAAAGCACTGAATTAAAAAGACTAATTGTGATGATGATAAATTATTCACATTTTGATGTAACCCCTAGAAGAAGGAAGAGCATCGGCTAACATCGATATTAATCATGCCTCATAATGTTCCCATAAGATGTCTACCAATTTCAAGTACCTTCACTATTCATTTTCATTAAGGAGAAATTCACATGAAAGAATTGCTCATGAACCACCTCAACTAAACGAATGAAAACGGAACTTTTCCGTTCGTTATATTTTTCCACTGACGGCAGATTTACTTTGGTAGATTAGAGAGTAATGAGATGAAAAAAAAATTTGAAATTGAGAAAGAAAATTGTTAAGAGGGAAATATTCGAATGTCTCAATTCGATGGGAAACATATCAACAAGAACGAACTGTCAAGTTGCATCAAGTACTAATCAATTATGTGGAATGACATCGACTACTTGAGAAGAAGCAGCAAAAATATTATTAATGTTAACAATACATGATCGTATATCGAAGTTTGTTATTTAAAATCTAACCAAATTGATTCATTCATTTCATTCAAATGGAAAATTATGCGAATAGCGCAATACATACCTCGTAAGTGCTCAATTGTTGAGAAAGAACATTTTGGACCGTCTGCCAATTAGACAGTTCACTGGAAATCATTCTGTTTTATGAACATTCATCTCTGAAAGTTCTGACAATTGGATACATCCAACAATTCGGTGGAGTACAATTGATCAGTACAAAAATGAATGACTTTTTCGAACAAATCTTCTGACATATCTTGTCGAATATGTCGAAATATTGTTAATCGATTAATTTCCTTCATGCACATTTTTCGGGCAAGATGGTAATAGGAAAATTGCTTAAAAATTATTCAAAGATTCTTCATATCAACAATTCTATAATCTCACATTAATAATGAAATGAGAGATAATGATATTATTTGTTACTCGTATAAGTCAATTCTCATTTTTCTTCAGGAAATTTTTAATGAAAAAAAAATGACACTAATAGAACAAGAAATGTAATCGATTCAAGGAATTAGAATAATTAAAAGAAAAGGACATTTCTCAAAAAATAAGGTCGTTCCATCGAATTTCGATATTTATAATGGTAGTCATTACGAGTCGTTCATAACCTAACTGATTCATTACACCCAATGAGTCCATGACTCTTTATTATTCTATTCTTATTCATTTTACACAACTAAAATTAGGATGATTAACTAAATACTTGTTTGACAAGAGACGATATAAAATTTTTATATAATAAATTATTTGAATATGTCTCGACGTGTTTTGGATCGTTTAGAGTAAGGTCAATTTTATTTAAGTGAATTCTATCGCAAATATCAATGTAGAAGATTAACGAGAGAAATATTTGAAAATTAGAATATTTTCAGAGAGAAATCGATGAAGGAATGATGATAAAAGGAAAGTCAACCAATTGTTTTTATGGAGAGAATAATTCTCATAAGAAATCTCTGAGAGGAAGAATAAATATTGGTGATAAAATAAATAATTATGATTATTTTTCTCGAATAATTTTGAGTTGTGAGAATTGGATATATCGAAAGAGAAAGAATGAGAAATAAACTAATGGTAATTATGATGGTAATGAGGAGGAGGGAAAAAATGATGAGATAAATGTGGAAATGATGATGATCTTATTAGATGAATAAAGAGAGTTAATCGAACCATCGATGTTGCATAAAACACATGTTGGACGAATGTTGGAAATTGAATTTGGTGTAGAACATAACAACATCTGATGTACATTCGAGAGAGACTTTATAACTACCAATGGCGAAAGAAAGATTTGTTAGTAAACACATTAAATATTTACCTAATGCCATACCACGATAAGTGGAATCGACCACGACATCTTCTATTCGAGCTCGCGAACTAGCTCGATGTATAAATTTTTGTTCTCGCACTAATGTGGCAGCCGCTACGATCTTCTCTTCATTCTTATCGACAATCACACAAATATAATACGTTCCTCCACACGACCTCATCGCATCATATCGTTGTTGAAATTGTTCGATGGACAAATCACCAACTGTTGTCAATTGTCTCAATAATTCGATATATTGATAATCTGATCTGCGTAATGGTCGACAATAAAATTTCTCATTCAATTTCGGTAAATTGTGAAGATGAACGAAAGCATTTCCCAAATCATGGTCGGTAGTGATGAGACAATTGTCTTTCGTATCACCACCATCACTTTCAACATCGATCCGGATACTTGGTTGTTTGACGAACGATTTTTTTCCATTTATCATATTTCCTTCTCCTGACGACATTAATGAATTGGAAGAAGACGTTGTTGTTGTTGTTGTTGTTGATGATATTGTTGATGGTAATATTGGAGATTGTGTTTCCGGTTTATGATTCTCTTGTTCGTCATTGACGAGAGATGTGAATAAACTATTTGTTAATTGACAATCGTTATTGATGGATGATGATTTCTTTCGCCATTCGATAAGTTCCTTTTTCGATAATCGTTGAATTAAGTCGATATATCGATGATCGAATAATTCATTCAATGTTTTCATTTCCATCTAAAAATTGGATTGTGGAAACAACTCTTTTCAAGTCTAATAGAGGAAGAATGCAAAAATTACTATGTTCTTAAATGAAAAATTTTGAATTTTTTACAGAAATTCTTATCGTTCAATGTGGAAAAAAGAAAGAAAATTTATGAGCGATCAATTTCTCATTTCGTAAATAGTTTTGATGATGAATTGAACGAGTCATTTCATAAGAAGTAATGACTGGACGAAGGAATGAGAAGAAAAATGAGAAAGAATCGGAAAGAATTGGGAAGAAACCTGAAGATGATGATAAGAGAAATTTTCTTTCGGTTTACGTCAAAAATTAATGAAATTGAACAGCATCAAACAACCGATTCATCGGTAACATGCGAATGAGAAGGGAAGGAAAGAGATCCCTTCCAAATTGAAGGCTCTCCAATTAGATTCACATGCAATAATTATAAAACTTCTTTCAGTCAGTCAGTCAATCAGAAGAAAGAAATGAATTATGATCGATATCGTTTGCAACCACTCATTGATACCATCTCTTACAAGAATTTCATAGTTTATTATTATGACAATTTGAAAAAAAAAAATGAATTTTTTATTCAAATCAACATAATTTAGAAAGAGAACGAGAAGAAGAAAAAGAAGACGATGACGTTGAGAGAAGAAAGAGAAGAGAATCGTCCAAATAATAGTTTTAGAAGTATTAGTTCACTTTTTCTTTAACTTCCCACAAACATTTTCATTGGAAAACAATTGTCATAATTCTCTACATATTCATGCAGATATAGAGAAGAATGTCGTTCCAAATGCCACTGCCTCTACTTATTTTGCAGTGGGAAATACAAAATTAATATGTACAATGTTTAAATTGCATATAAGTAAATCTATTTGATCATTATCTTATTTTTCTCTTTTGGAAAGATATGGACCTCTTGATAAGAGTCGGAATGAGGAGAAAAATGATTTGTGTCAAATCGAAGCAAGTATTCATTATCTTCCTTTCGCCACCATCGAACGTTCTCCTCTAAACAAACAAGCGAGTGATACTCTCATATTTTCCTCATTTATCTCACAAACATTCCAATCAGTAATAATGACTGTTAATTGACCATTCTTCAAATCGAATTAACATTTCTCCCATTTTCCTAAGGGAAAATATCTGAATACGAAGATCAGTATTCATATCACCGTCTTGGAGAGTGATGGATCAGGTTCATTCTTCTCATTTCATCATCTCTCGTACATTCTCTCTCAGAATGGAGTGCAAGTGTTAATGCGATTTCTTTCGCTTTATTACAATCTGATATTCAATTATATGACATCGTATCTGCCGTCGAGTTGGTTAGATATTTCAGTTAATTTCGATTAAGGAGGAAATATATGTCAACTTATCTACTTATCCTCTTTTATATGAAATAATCGTCAATTTCAGTTGACCGTCAAAGATGACGATGAGAAAGAAGATAGAATACTAGTCGATCCAACTATTATGGAAATCGAGACGTTCAAGGTCTCCTCCTCCTCCATCTTTATCGAAATAATATTTAATCGTCAATGTCTTACTTAATAGAAATCAACAAGAATTATCGTCTGTTATCTACCAGTACTTCAACAGATTGTCAATATTCAAGTGATAGGAAGAAGCATCCCCAGAGAGAAATTAATCGGTTTCATCGATATCGGTATATCCATCTGTAAACAATTGAAATCGTTCCTCCAGAAGAAATTTGTCGAATAAAAAATTTATTATTCTTCCTTTATCCAAAACTTTATCGATTCGTTAATAAATTGATGAGATCTATATATATATCGATTTTGATAAATAGTTCGATAACTGAATTTTTGAAAATATTTGATTTTTTTTGAAATTAATTAATTAAACATTAATTTTAATTTTTAAAGCTTAAAATTTAAATTAAAAAAATTTTAATAAATACAATTATTTTTCCTTAATTTTAAATAAACAAAATTACCGGAATAATTTTAGCAATTGAACAATAAAGAAATATTCATTTTAACCGTACGCTTAAATAGTTTCCGTCCATGGTATGTTGGAAGGCATTGGAGAGAATTCGAAAGCGGACGAATTGACGGACGGAAAGCAACCGTCCATTAGTTCCGCTACAAACAATGAAGTCTCATCATCAACAACGGAGATGGAGACGACCAGTTTGTCCACACAAATATCGGGTACTTCAACAGTAGACAACGTAACGTCAATCAATTCAACAACAACAACAACAACATCTGCATCAACGACGTCGGAGCAGATGACAAAGAAAGGAGGAAAAGAAGAGAAGACGAAGACGACTCACAAGAAATTGAAGAAATTGAAAAAGAAGAAAACGTCGAATTCGAAAAGTCCGAGAAAGATTTCGGGAAAAAATAAAATTTGGACAAATCAATTTACTCCAAATTGTCAAATTTATCCATATCCGGCAAACTATTCCCAATTAGTACCGGCCATTCCATCTAATCCAAATGCTCGACAGCCAATGTACAGTGCTATTCAGCCCAATTACGTTCGTCATCCTTACGAATGGCGACCAATGTCAAATACGGCGACAATGGGACCAACACCATTCATTTTACCACGAGCGCCCTCCATGAATAGAACGACGAATTCCGGTAGAATATCATCCAAACGACAATCTCACGAACCAGTTCTAATCAGTAAAAGTGAATGTCAAATAATTTCGACAACTACATCAAATCAAAAGAAGAATTCGTCGATGATAACAATAACATCTTCTATTTCCACTGCCACAACTACGTCGACTTGTTCACCGGTTGATGGTATTGGTAATAATATAACAGTGAAAAGAGATTTGGATTCCACATCAGAAACGAAAGAGAATTCGACTAGTAAGAAAAGGAAAATTTCTTCGTCGAGTAAACAATCGGAAAATATGGAAGAAACGAAAAAAAAGGAAGATGAATCGATGATTGAAAACCGTTCGATTTCATCCACATCGGATGTCAGATATCGTGTAACATCCAAATCGAATTCAGAATTTCCTGTCAAAATTTTAACTCATATTATTGACGGATTTCTAATCAGAGAACATCCGATAGATCCCTTTCCTGTTAATCCGGATAATATAAGAGCAATGAACTTCTTTCAAAATGGAACGATTCCAATGGATAGTCCAAAAAAGAAAGAAAAAAATAAAAAGGAAAAAAAATTAATTAAAAGTTTTAATTTATAAATTTTATTTTATCATTCATTATATTATTCGTAGATGAAAAATTGGAGGAGAAGAAGACAAAAAAATTTAATTCTGAAAGTGCCGGAGATCCATCGGATTGGACAGTTCAATTTCAAATTATTGTTTTTATTATTTATTAAAATTAATTTATAGATTCATGACGTTTGTCGATATGTTGAGAATGTATTGAGAACGAATGAGTTTGAAGATCAATTGTTGAAACATGAAATCGATGGGAATGCTCTCATGTTGTTGGAGACGAAACATTTGACGGATGTTCTCCAAATGCGTCTGGGTCCGGCTTTGAAGTTGTCAAAGAATATCCAAGGAATAAAAATTCTATCAAGTCCCTGAAAATGACCTTACAGTTTAATGACAATGTTGAAAATATTTTAGTTTTTTTGTTTTGGATATGTACGAAATGTTTAAGTTATCAATGAATTTTTTCTTAAAGTTTTTCAGAAATTTATTTAATATTTTTATTTCTTCCTCAGTAAATTATCTTTCGTATCTTTCCATTCTATCTATTTTAACATCTCAGTAAGACATTGTAAACTTTTGAGGATAAATTAATTAATTTAAAAATTTTTCTTTGATTTGATCGATTTAAGATCGATGATAATTTACGAATTTTAAAATTTTGTAAAAAATGGAAAAGTAGATTAATTCCTAATTTAATATCGAACTCTAAAATTAAAATTGTAAAATTTGAAGTGAAAGAAAAAAATTGTGAGGAAAATTTGAAGGATAATTTTGGTGCTTTAATCAGTTTCGTTTACCGAAAGTCAATAATAATTATGATGGGAAAATATGATGACTAATTGATATGATGCATGATATGGTTACTTATAACGAGTTAAATTTATTCGTTTTCAACGAAATTGAGTGATATGTATGGGACTGATGGACATGAGATAATTGTGTTTACTGATTGATAGACAAAGATGTTCTATTGGGGAAGAAATATGAAAACTGTCATGGCCATCCCTTCGAAAAGACAGACTAATCGTATATTCGTTTTAGATTTTCGTCTAGTTTCTCTTTTCTGAATAATTTTAGATTTGGTAAATAAATGCTTCTTTTTTGCATATTTTTGGTGGGGGGAGGTGGCTCATCGATAAGTTGGAGGAGTGGAGAAGATGATGCAAATTATCATAGTGAGAAAGACAGAGAGAGAGAGAGAGGGAGAAAGAGATAGAAGTAAATGAATGAGATGTAGACGTAATAGAAAGTAATATTAAGCAAATGTGGCAATAGCTGATGGGAAGGAAATAAGAAAAAAAAACATTGTTCTTTTATAGAGGCACATAAAATAGAAATAGGAGAGAGGGACATACGTATAAGGACAAAATGAATGAAAAGAAACACGAGAGAATGAACAAGAGAGAAGCGGGAATGAAGAACGACTTCTTGACGAAACCAGAAAACATGCGCGATGAAGCGATGGAGAAAGAGAACAAAAAAATAATCGCGGAATTGTTGGAAGATGAAAAAGAAGTATTTGGCGCGACGAAAACTCAAATAAAGAACTTCGCTGGACCAGGCTCATCATCAATGGCACAGAGTAGTGCCGTGTTGAATCGGAAGAATGCATTGCCGAATATATCTGTTTCGTCTGCGACTAAATATGGAATAGCTGGAGCTGCCGATTCTTTAACATTCAAACAACAACAACGTCGAGATGCTTGGGAATGTTTGGAACAGTCGAGAGTTGTCTTTTTCTACATCTGAATCTCCTAATCATATTTATTAGCATAAAAGTGTGGCATTCGCTGTCCGTACGAATGTGGCATACGATGGGACGATGGACGACGATTCTCCCGTTCATGGACGAGCAGTATCGTTTGGTGTGAAAGAATTTCTCCACATTCGAGAAGTTTCTTTTTCTCAACACTAATTTTCATTTACTTCTAAATTCATTTAAATATTATTAAGAAATATAACGAAGATTGGTGGATTGGACGATTAATTAAAGAGGGTTGTGATATCGGTTTCATACCATCACCTGCTAAATTAGAATCAGTCAGACGATTACAATATTTGAAGAGAAGTAAATTAACTAAAGGAACAGGTGCTCATTTCACATTATTTCGTTAAAAGAATAAACATTAAATTTTAATTATGCACATGAAAATTTAAAAACAAATTGATAAAATTTCAATTTATCCGTTCTGCACTTCGAACATTTTTTCTTCTCGGGGAACATTCACTTCATCTTTCTCACTTCTATTTCTCCTTTTCATATTGATGAAATCATATTTACTTACCAAAATCCAATTTGTAGGAAGCAATGGAGATGAGAGTAAGCATTCTACCAATAATTTCCTCTATTATTAATCTATTGTTTTTCTATTAATCGGATGAGCTAACCTCGAATCATTTCTCACCTCTCTGTTCAATTAAGTTCTGCTTTTAATTATTCATCTGATTTCTCTTATAAATCTCTTCCATAATTCCAATTCTTTAATTCTATTCATTTTTGAAGGTAACGATGAAATGAACAACGACTCTCTACAAGACGACGACGACGATTTCAATTTCGATTTTAGTAATTCGAAAGATAACAACACAAATAATGCCGTCAAATCACCAGCATTGATCAATCCGAAAGAAAGAAGGAAAAATTTCTTTCGAAAAGTTTTAATTTTCAATATTATTTTAATTATTTTTTCTTTTATTTTTTAAATAGCAAGATCATTTGGAACCATATGAAGTCGTTCCGTTGATGAGACCGGTCGTTATTGTCGGTCCATCATTGAAAGGATATGAAGTGACGGATATGATGCAAAAAGCGATTTTCGATCATTTGAAAAAGAAATTTGAAGGAAGGTCTTTTCTTTACTTTTTTCAATTTTGAATTTACTAATTATTTTTAAGAATTATGATAACTCATGTAACGGCTGATATTTCATTAGCGAAACGATCATTGGTCGGTTCGATGCAGACATTGAATGCAGCAGCCACAGCAGCAAATGCCGAAGCATCAGGAAGGAATAATGGAAGGGGACCAGTTGGAACACAAGGTGCCATTGGACAAGTGCCATCTCGTTTGACAGGAATTGCTGAAGTGGTGCAGGAAATTCAGCGAATTTTCGAATTAGCACGTTCTATGCAATTATTAGTTTTGGATTGTGACACAATAAATCATCCATCACAACTCGTTAAAACTGCACTCGCTCCATTAATTGTTCATTTGAAAATTTCTTCACCAAAAGTTTTCAAATTTTTTTCCAAAATTATTTTTTCAATTTTCCATTATTCAGGTCCTCCAACGATTGATCAAAGCAAGAGGCAAATCACAATCTCGTCATTTGAATGTTCAGTTGGTGACTGCTGATAAATTGGCTCAATGTCCGACGGAAATGTTCGATCTGATATTGGAAGAGAATCAATTAGATGATGCTTGTATGCATCTTGATGATTTTTTGGAATCATATTGGCAGACGACACATCCTCCTCTTCCTTCTCCAACACATTCACCTCCCGCTCACAATATCCATCAACCTCAAGTGACACCATATTATTCTTCCAATGATCGTAATCCGAATCCTAATACATCTCCATCGAATCATTATCGAGTACAAACGCAACAAATGCCAATGAAGAACATGATACAAAATAGTTCGATGTCAACAACAACCATTCCGAATAATGCACATCAACAAATGGTTTCATCGACAATGCATGCAGATTCGGTGCAAAATAATTCAGCGCAACCCATCGGTTCCATTCAACGCAATCCGATGGATGACGATCATTTGAAGAGATACATCAATCCCATGAAAAGTGATCCACATGATACTCATTATCTAAAAACCATCAATGTAACGACAGCACCATCCGATCCTCGACAATTCGTTCAGCATTTACCCCAGACCAACTTCAACATCAACACCGGATCAACAAAGAACGATTCAGCTTATTCACATTACGATACTTCACAATTTCGTGTTTAACTAAAACGTAATTTGGTTAATTCGTTCCAGAAGATTGGTGCGATGTCCGCCACTCTCGACCGATATTGGATCTCACGTAAACTTTTATAGATGAATCCCTGTATAATTTTTCCATTTATTATCAACATTTTATTCACCTTCATCTAAATAAATCTTAACTTGTCCCATTCCCACGAGCAGGAGACCAATCCCACAAATAAACCAAGAATGTTTACTCTTGTTTGTTTGAATACATAATTCGATTAGTTCATTGCCACAATATAAGGTGGAATAGAAGAAGCCTTTTTCTAATTATAATTCATCTAATAAATTCTCTTTCTAACCATAATTCTTTCCTGATATACAATACAGATCACTGTAAACATCAGCGAAGTTGCAATATCGTCGGAACATTTCAAAAGGGAAAATCGTACTACTGAATAGAGCACCTAACATCGTCCCACAAATCGATAGACATAACACCGCCAATGAGAACTGATTATTAAATTCAAACATCAAATTATGAAAATTTAAATTTCCTAACAATAGTTTGGACGAGTTGAGACATGAGAATGACAAGACTGAAAGTCACATCAAAACCACCAGCAAAATGAGAGAGTAATAGACCGAACGTCGTCTCCAAACAAATGAAGAATATGACGACATATAAAATGATATTCTCCCAACTCGTATAATATTTGATACTGGAAAGTAAATGAAATTGATTTTGAATTTTAAAATTTCTTTTCCCACTAACTTATATTCGTAATATCCAGTTAAATTTTGAGTTAAATCTTGGAATGCTGAGTCGGCTACTAATAATCCGTAGAAGGAGAAAACTGTCCCGAAAAATAATCCGGGAGGGAACACATTAAAGAATCTGAGAAATACACCAATAATTCCAGCTGATGATATATGGGGGAAAATGTAAATTATAAATTAATTTTTTCTTTCTACAAATTAATGGAGAAACGTTCGTTCGCTCCTTCGGGACCGCAGAATGTTCGTGTGTAATCCTTTAAGGCGTCGAAAGAAATACCAAAAAGAAGGAAAGACATTTTTGAAAATAACTTCTATTGATGAGAACTAAATCGAAATTTAGTGAAAAGGAAATCGAGATGAAAAATTAGAAATTTCAAATAAATTACATAAATATAATCGAATAAATATTAATTCATTAATTAATATAATTAATGTGAGTTCTATGAAATTGTGCAAACACTCGACATCTGTTTAGCACAGACGGTAAATTTTGAATTACTTCTTTTAATTTCAATCTTCTCCATATCAATTAACGACGTTTTCTTCTTTCCTGCGTGTGTTTCATTTCCATCTTCTGATGATATTTCATTTAAATTATTTGTTGATTTGGATTTTAATTCCATTCGATATGTATTCTCATTCGAATGATTGCTATTGTTATCCGAATGATTTTCGTCGATTGGATTTGGAGGAACTTTAGGTTGAATTAGAAGTGATGTCGAATCGGCAGAATTCATTTCGATATTTCCGTTAACTAAATTTTTCGATTTCGATTCGATCAGTCGTTTCTCGCTAGGTAAATTGAGTTTTGGACAATTAACCGTTAAGAAATTACTCTGTGAAGATGCCGAATTGATTGGTGTTAACGATTGTTGAGGAGAATTGACTGAAACATTGTTCTTCTCTGCTTCGATCTCTGAAACTTTTATAATTGGTTTGTTCGGTCGATTTAATTTCAATTGTCCGAATGGGTTAAATTCATCATTCTTCTTATTTGATGATGTAACTAATTCATTCGACGGTTGTTCTTGAATTACATCGTTCTCTGATTCATCCAACTTCGCTCTCAATTCCACATTACTATTCTTTGAGAATATATCGATAGATAAAACTGAAGGACTTTTTTCTTTTCTTGTCGTCAAATCTTGTCCTTTCATCGACAGTCGTTGATATGTGTTTGGAATTTCAATTGAGGTATTAATTGTTGCAGATACAGCCGTTCCTTGAGATGTTCGTGGCGACATACCAGGTGATAATGGTGATCGATAAGAAATACTATTTACCGGTCGTGTCACTTCAAAACCCAAATACTTTTTTGCCAAGAATTGAGTGTCGATTATTTCATGATCCGTTAACGGAACTTTAAATAAATCTCCATTCAACGTCACTTTTCCCATGACAAAAAAAGTTTTTTGTCGAACATTTTTATTGTTTTGAATTATCTCGAAATTATTTGATGTTAACAGATTCTTCGCATTCTCTGAAATATGAATATGCATCGGCTGAAAAATATTTTAAAATTTTTCATAATAATAATTAATTTAATTTTTTTGATATTTTTAATTAACTTGGCCGCCTGACTCCATTTTTCCAGCAATCGTTACCGTCTCACCAAATAAGCAATAACGAGGCATTTTCAAACCAACCACTCCAGCTACTACTGGTCCCGAATGTGCTCCGATACTGGAATGGATGTTGAATTTTCATGAATGTAAATGTGTAACCGAATCCTTAAAGGTTCTTTTGTCGATGGATTGATGAGAGTTGTCGTCGCCAATAACATGTCGAATGCCATATTAATTATCTCTTCAACATGATTGTGAGTGACTTCTGGTGCTCCCGATACAATCATATAAGCATCACCAATTGTCTCCACCTGAAATGGGCTTAAATTTTTGCATGGTTTAAAAACGTGTTAACTTTATAAACATTATGTTGCTCCAAACAATGATCGAATTTCGTATACATCTCATTCAACATCGAAACGACATCGATTGGTTTTAATTTCGAACAAGTTTTTGTAAAACTGACAATGTCACTGAAGAGAATGGTGACATTGTCGAAAACTTCTGATAATTTCGTAACCGGTTCTCCAGCTCGTAAACGATCTGCAATTTTCTTGGGAATCATCTGATACAAAAGATGATCAGTTTTCTGCATTTCAACATTCAATTTCTCCATATTATCTTCCAACGTTTTCGTTTTCGTTTTTTCTTGTTCGAGTGCAAGTTTCAGTTCAGCTGCTTGTTGTGTTCCTGCCAATACCAAATCGCGAGATGAATCGTGCATACTTAAATCGTTGATATAAAGAGATGCTTTCAACATCACACTGATATTTTGTAGCACTGGCGTACCCAAATAAATGACACATGACCATTCCTCAACATACAACATTTGTCCTCTCAATTGTAAATAAACATCTTGATCTATTAAACAAATGGAATTCATATTGATGGAATTTATGAAGGAATTGATGGAATTTAACCTGGTTTATGTTCCTCTTGTTTTGACAAAGCTGTTAACAGACTATCTTTTGGATTGTCCGGATCGTCTTTCTTGGGTTCGGTGTCTGTACAACCTACTGGCGCTTGACTAACCACATCGAATATATTGTTATAATGTTGCATAATCTGTCGGAATATTTGAAGGAAAATTCAAGAAAAAAATGAAATTTAAACATTCTTCCAAGTGAATCCAACAACGGGACGTACGAGAGTGAAAATGTCGACGATTCTTTCACCAATCAAATGTGGAATAGTCACATTAAGGGAGACGCCAGTATTAACGATTTCCATTTGATTATCGAAGATAACATGAAATGGAAATAACTCCAAAAATTGTTCACAGTTTATTGGTTTGTCTTGTAAGAATTTGAGCGCGCCACTCTTCCTTCTCGTGTTATGCAAATTATTGCTCAATGTCTCCACTTTGTGAAGTGTATTATTTGTTTCACCATTCACAACTCTTTCTTCCTCTTCATCTCCCTCATCCTCATCTTCATCATCATCCTCATTCTCCATAAAGAATGCCGTATTATCGAAAGTTAATCGATATTTCACTATTGACATGTTATCACATTCCGTCTCACTGATAATATCACAAACCAATTCAATGTCATAGAAGACCCGGGCAATCTTTTAGAAAAAATTTCATTTGAATTGATCGAAATTTAAAATAAATTGAATTGTAAAAACTTCTATAATTTGTCCTCGAACATAATGTGTATACCCTTTCCTTCTGCTATGGTAATGGAGATCGAGACCAGTCATATTCTCATTTTCAATGAAGAAGGATGGTGGACGTAATCGATCATATCTATCAACAAATTAAAAAATTTTCATTAGGTTTTATTCTCATTTTAATAATCTAACGTCGTTTTCACATATTCGTGTAAATTGTCCAAACCATTTAAGAAATCTCTTAAATTCCGACCCAATATTCTCAGTATTTTGTCATAACCATGATATCCCATATGATGGATAAAATATGTCCCAAACTTTAACATTACATCATCGATCGGTTTCTCTTAAGAAATTATAAAAAAATTGTTTTAAGAAATTGTTTTCGTTGTAAAATAATAAATTTCTGAAATATTCATTTCCACTAACTTATGATGTGACTTAGTGATCGTGCAATACGAGGAATAATCGTCTCATTGTATTTGGTGTGTATGTTAAATGTGTCGTTATCTAATCGAGTTTTCTTTTGGACTTTCTTCCAAACATCGGCACCATATTGTTCCACGATACAATTGATGACGGCATCAATTAACAAACCATACATTTTTCGTTAAATGTGGAAAATATTTCGTTTTTCTTTAAAAAATTAGAACATGTTCCACTTTTTCACTTGCTTCTTTTTCTGTAGCACCGAATCTTTTAGTGAATGGAAGTAGAGACTGAGAGATAACAAATTTTCTGCAACATCGAAGAAGGAAGAAGTCAAAGGAGTTGTAATTATGTGACATAATTGGGAAGATGGATTTAAATTTTACATTCCATATTACGCGCGAAATCTACCTCTCATTTGTAGGCATAATGGGAATGATACTTTTAGATTGGAAGAGATAATAAAACTATATGATATTGGTATATGGATACATTGATAGTTCAACGACATTACCAATGATTGACGCTTCCTCTCTTTCTTCCTTCTCTGTCATATCGACCAGTAAATTAAATTGAAAATTTAGATAAGGTGAAATATTGGAAATTAACTAAAAAGGTGGATGATTATCATCATGGAAATTATCGTTCGCTAAAATTGTCCTTCCTTATTGTCTGATATTTTCTATTTAATAACTTTTCTCTTATTATTCTCTTATGTCGAACGAACTACTACTACTTATTAGTTTCATTTACAATTATTAATCAATATAAAAAATTGGTGATGTACAAATATTCATGAGAGACAAAGTGCAACACTCACATATATCCATTCCCCATGCCCATATGAAATATTAAGAGAATCGACGGAATGAAATTATTCATCTTATATATGCGAACATAGATGCGAGAAGTGGAGGACAGAATCGTTACGATTATTAATTATTAGGAAATGAGATAAATTTCTTTCTTTTTCGTTGAATGAATTAGAGAATATTTCTAATTTATTTCAATTTTGGTTTGACATCCATTTCAGATGGTCAACCCTAGCGTCAGCCAAGTAAATAATTCCTTTCATTTAATTTGCGGATGGCTCCTCCAACACCAATTCTCCATCATCGTCAACTTGACAACATTATCACATTGGGAGGCTCATAATCTTTGTTGGATGATCAACAGTTAAAATTCGATTTCTCTTTTTTTCTTTTCGTATTTCCATCATATTTTGAAAATTTTTTTTTAGAAAATTATTTAAATATTCTTCTTTTCTTTAAGATAATCCATTGTTAAATAATCATATTGAGATAATCGATAAAAATGCAACTCCGATAAAATGTTTCGGTAAGTCAACCGACTCAGTCTACCATACAATTCACGCTTCATCCTCTCCATCATCAGTCTACCAATTCCAAATTTGTCTAAACAGACAATCTTCCTCAAATAATTTACGTAATTTAGAAGATCCAAAAGAAAATTCTCTGAAATCACGAAGGAATGCTTTTGGTAATTACCCTCAAATTTTGTATGACGACAAATTTTGGATATCAGGTATAATTCGCTTATTATAATGATTTATATCATTTGTTGTGACGATTTTAGATAAGGTTGCTAGATTATATTATATTGAAATTAATTATGATTTCTCAAATGAAACCCTTCATGAAAATTGGTTAGACAACTCATTGGTTATCACAATAGATTTCCATCGGACCCAAAATAATTCTATAGCAACCATTCTCACTGAAGTAGAAGGGAACAGCCGTAATCATTTCCTCCATACGAAACATAATTCGCTTCATGTATCGCGTATCGATGTTAAAAGAGGAAAATTGTTTGCATTTCCGTTCTTATTCAAAGAAGAAATTCAGCATTTATCTCATATCTTCGTTCGGTTTCATCATGTCCAATTGGAATATTTCCATTTCACGAAGGTTAACATTCTCCCCTCTCATCATTATCCCTTTTTCTCCATTCCCTTAATTCACATCTTTAATTTTTAATCATCACCATCAATATCATCCATCGATTTATTCAGTAAACACTTAATTACAATATTGTTACCCCCCACAATAAATAATCATTTATATAATTAATATAGTTTTATCTTCTGACTTTATGACAAATAATAATATTGTGAGAAACAGAAGTTTACCTATTCAAAATTTTCTTTTTAATTTTAACAATATAATCATATATTGTGATAAATGAATCGATTTTATTGAATTTGTTAGTAAATATTAGTGGGACGAAAACATTTATGTGATTATTTTTAACGTAACGAATAATAATTACCGATATACTGTATGTCTTGTTATGTGCAAATAAGTATTCGCTTGATCGAATTTTTTCCGTTTTAATGACCAACAAATGATTTGACAGTGAAGAATATCTCATTCTCGAAACTACTACTATGTCATTAATATAATTGTTGTATTCTTATTAATGTTCTATTTTTTTCTTTTTTCTAGTTTATTCTGTTTCATTCTGCAAATCGCTCCTCATTCCAATGTTTTCAATTCAAACCAATCATTACGTCAACCGTCCATTCCGGAGAATTTATGCTCCAATTAGCCAATTGTCATAGAAAAGACGAGAAAAAGAATTTTCATTTTTCTGATGAACAATTAAAAGAGTATTAATTTTTTTGAAAAAAAAAATCATTAGAAAATTACCATTCATAGAATGAGAGATCGAATACGAAAGAAACGAGCTATGGGAGATAGAAAACATTACAAGTCACGTGTTGCAGTAAGAATCGTAGGATTGGGGAGAAAAGACGCTGAGATAAGAAGACGAAAATTTGGATATCCATTTTTTCGGGTTTTTTGGTCCAATCCCTTTCTCAATCCTCAAACCGTCGACAATACAGATCTAAAGGATTTTAATAATATTTTAAGTGGTTCCGTTATCTCTGATAATAATTTATTGGTCGTAATCTTCCTCTCCTGGACGATAACTATCAGTTCATGGATAGTCATCATCTTCTGCAACAGATTGAGAGGTTTCACTTTAAATTAGAATTTATTATCAATTGGAAAAATTGTGGAAATTAAATTTGAATTTCTTCTTTTTAGTTTCTAGTGCACGAGCAGACGCTCAATTAGAGTATCGTGAGAGAACAGATAGTCATGCTGTGAATCATCTTAAAAATTATTTTGATGAAATTCCTTCACATGTTTTAGAGGAATTTAGAAATAGAGAATGGAAAAGATTTAAAGATGTCCAATTTAAAAATGTTCACCGAAAATTGATAAATGAGAAAAGAATTGAAAGTAAACGAAAGAAGAGAAATAACGAACGTAAAGAAACGAAAAAGAAAGATGATGTTGATGTGAAGAATTTTAAAAATAAGTTATTACAAGAGAAGGGTAAAGGTAACCAAATAAAGGACCCGTTAAATACGAAATTTTTATCTGAACAAAAAGATAAATTAAAACTTAAATCGGATACATTGGGATTGAAAAAGAATTTGGAGAACTTACAACAATTAGATTTGCCAGGAAAAGAGTTGGGAAAACAATTAGAACAGATAACGGGACTGAAAGACGACAAAGGCGAAAAATCAGATAAGAAAAAAAAACCGAAAAAAGATAAATCAGAAGGAAAAGACAAATCGAAGGAAACGTCGAAAAGTCAATCAAAGAAAGATAAAGTGAGTGAGAAATCGAAGAAAAAGAAAAAATCGGGGAATAAAAACAAAAAAGGTAAATCTAACAAGAAGAAACATAAATTAAACCCGAAAGGTTTAGCTGGAAAGACTGCAAGGAAAACAGCGAAAAAACAAGGTACTAAACAAGGTAAAACATTACGCTAAAGAATTTGAGAAAAAATTCTTTCGATTTCTTTCATGTTCTATTTGACTATTAATTATTGGATTGAATTGAAGAAAAGTAAATGAATAACAAAAAAAAAAAACATTTCAATTTTATTATGAACAAATACAAAAACATTTATCATTCTTCAATTTCATTGATAATTCTTGTGAATAGTTTGAGAACGAACGGTTTCGCCTCATCTTCGAAAACCTAAAATAAAATTATATTGTGAAATGAAGAGAAAATTATATTAACCGTTTGTAATTTATCAATGAGATCTTCTGCTTCATTTCTTTCACTCAACAACTTACAAATATACGCTGTTAATTTCTCATCTTTCCGTTCGATGAATTGTTCGACTTGTCTCTTAATCCATTCCTCTAATTTCTCACTAATAAATTGAGGAGTTATCTATGATGAGATTAATGGAATTTTTTTTCATTCACAAATCTCTAACATGGTACCAATCTAATCGTTTTTCTTGGATTTGTGTCAAATTTAAAATTTCATCAGTTTTCTCAGTGGAACTCACTTTGGTTGTCATGGTTTCATCATCCGTTTCCACATCTGGTTTATTGATCAATCGAATAATAAGATTATTAATTCTTTTATCTTCTTTCTCTTTCAACTAAAAATAATAATTCAATTTAAATTGATGATAAATGAGAAAAATGAAAACTTTCTTAATTTTGGGATTGATGATATAAACGCTAGAATTCTCTTTAGATGATATTCGAAATTCGTCATCAAGATTTAATACTTCTTCTCGTTTCAATCGAGAATAAAATTGTTTGAGATGATCATTATCTTTTTTCTCATCCAAATCATCACGTTCAATTTCATGTCGTCGATCATGTTTCACTTTTTCCAAATGTGTTCCCCTAGAATAATTGAGAATGATATGGAAATAATAATGTTATTTGAATGTAAAAGAGACTGACTTATAATACATACGATCCATTTCATCGTCGTCATAACTTTCGAGAAATGATGACAATTTCTCGTTGCGATTGGTTAAATCATCGATTTTCGATTTCAAATATTTAATCTTATCTCCATAATCTTCTTTTTTCCTCTTCTCTCTCGACTCCCAATCTGCCAATTGCTATTTCAAATAAATATTTCAAGAATATTATTTTAAAGAATTTATGAAAATTAGAATTAAAATTAATTAAAAGAATTAAATTTAAAAGAAAAACTTTTTGAAAATCTTCTTCTTTCCTTTGTAATTCTCTTTCTAATTGTCGCTTCTCTTTCTCTTCAGGTGTCAAATCATCTCTGGATGGTGATGGTTGTTTTTCAGGTGATCGCGAATCGACATGAGGACGACGTCGATTATTATTCGGACGATTTCTTAAGTCTCTTTCGGATCTCTTTCGATTTCTGTCGTCTCGTTCATAACGATCATTTCGCCGATCATCATAATGATCACGTTGTCGATGATAACGATGAGAATAATCGTATCGATTACGATGATAATCTCGTTCATTATCTGATCGATCGGGACTTTCACCATCTGATGATGTTCGTCTCTTCATTTTCCTTTCTGATCTTCGATTTCTTCTCTCATTCTTAAGAGAATCACGATGACGATATTTCTTTGAATCATCTCGATGTGATGATGATGGAGATGGTGATCTGGATTTCTTCGATTTTTCTATTTTCGATTCAATTGATTTCCGTTCGTTTTCATCTTGATGATTTTCATTTTCTTTCAAATTTTCATTCTTTCCATTATCTGTTATCACTTTTTCCGTTTCTTCTTTTACTTCATCTTTTTTCTCTGCATCTTGATTCTGAAGATTAAATGTATTTTCGATATTCTCGACAACTTCAGCAATTTCCGTTACAGTTTTCTGTTTTTTCTCTTCTTCATTCTCGTCATCTGTTCCCGTATTGAGAACGGAATAATCTCTCAATAAATGATGTAACATAGCTGAAATATGACGATCGGCTTCAAATGTTTGTTCATCTAAACGATCACAAAAATCAGCCGTTCTCTCTGAAACTAGATCTTGTGGTCGATATGAATTTCTTATTTGACTTGCTGTAATCCATTTGATCTTTCGATTTTCTACCACTTTCTCTTTATATTCTAAATACTCATTCAATTGAGTTCTCGTCTTATCATCAAATTGAACCTTCAATCTTTTATTGCCAATTTTGAAACCAGACAATAATCGAATACATCTCATTGTTGCTTCCGGATCTTTAAATTCACAAAAACCAAAAGCTGAAGCTCGACCGTTCGATGGTTCGGCTCGTTGCCAAGAAATATAATCGCCACATTTCTTCAATAAAATACAAAGAAGAGCTTCGGGAACATTCTGATTGATATTGGAGATGAAAACGGTGGTGGGAACGGATTCTCTACTTCCTAAATGCCAATATTGTGGCTGAGGTTGATCTTCATCCTCTTTCTTCTTATTCACGACTGGCTCACTGGCATAATGATATTCCGTCATTTTCAAGAATGAGCGAATTTCTAAATTGTTCGCGAAACAATCGTTCAAATTTTCGTTTCTTTTATTTAAGCTTAAAATTCAAAAATCATCTTCCGAAATTCTTTTTAAATTTTTTAAGAAAAATTATTTCTTCTTTTTTCCTTCTACTTATTCGAAAGATACTCGACCTAAAACACTTTTCATTTTAATTCCGCAAATAAACTTCATTCTAAAATTGAAGTTATTTACGAGATGAAATCCATATTGGAAGGAAACTTAATAATAATAATATTTACAGCCGATTATCTTATTTGCTTTTTAATTTACCACCAGCGGATTCGATAATATATTTATAATAAAAAATTAATCAAGTTTTTTAATATCTCAATTATCTTTCTTTTTCTTTATTAAATTCGAATTACTAAACTAAATAATTGTCGAAGTTAATCTCAAAATGTCATTTCAATGAAATTCATTTTTTTAATTTTAATTGAAAAAATCATTTTTAGAATAAATATTTAAAGAAAATTTTAAAAAAAACGATTAGATAAAAAGAGAATAAACATGTTTCCTTTTGACATTATCTGTGTAATTGTAAATTCCACCAATGCTTCAAATCATTCATCAATCGATTCCGATACTTCACAATATCTTCACTCAATTTCCGGAATTCCTTATCATCTTGTCTTTGATACGTAGCTCGAATTTCAGTCAATTCATTGAATTTCTTATCACGAAATTCTTTCGAGAGATCATACAGATCTACATAATTATTATAAAGTTGTGTGACTTTCCTCACTTTCTCAATCTTCCAATTATGGGAATGAGAATATTCGATTACATTCTGTAAGTCCAATAATTCTTTTTGGAATTTGCGAGACTTGAAATTTATCTCATTCTTCAATTCAACAATTTCTTCACTTCGTTTCAATACTCGTCGATTGTAGTCACTTGTCTTCATATTTCTCCAACTATACAAATGGTCTTGTAATTCGTCGTATCTTTTCTCATATAAATTATGTTTCTTTTTATATCGATGATACAATCTGTATCGTTGTCGATGTCGATATGAAGGAATTTTGGTCGTCGTTCCATATCGTCGAATGGTGTTCTCCTGTTGATAAAGTGAATTGGTAATTGGAGTTATTCTTTCGTACGATGTTTGTCTACCATCTTCATACAAATTGATAAGATAATCTGTCGATATCGGATAAAAATCGATCGTTGTACTATCGTGTATGTTCGATGTTGTGGTGGAAGTGGATGGAGATGTTGTTTGTTTGTATTCTTCACGCCAATTACTTAGATATTTTCTATAATCGAATTGCAGATTTTTTAATCTATCAAGTCGATTTTGATTTGAGGGAGAAATCGCCTTCACCTTATAAAGTTGAATAATGATTTTGCGATAAAGATGAAAATTTAAAGGATAATTTCGACGATTACTTAATAAAAGATAAAGTATATTAGCTGGAGAAAACATTGATAAACGTTCAAATATTGTCTTTTCCGGTAATTGGTCGATAAACGAATATTTGTTACATTTCCCATTAAGTTTTTGTAAATTGAAGTTCATCAGACATCGATTATTTCCTTCCGCTGACGAATAAGAGAAGTAAATGGAGAAATAGATGAGAATTAGAAAATGGTTTCTCTTCATCATTTTCTTTTTTTTTAGATAAATTATTTCGTCTTTATGAGATTCATTGAAAGATCATTGGAAATCTGATTGTTTTCTCCATCATTCAAAATAATTTTATTTAAAAAAATAATAATTCTATGGAAAATTTATGGAAGAAATGAGAAAAATCCCTCAAATTACAAGTAAGTCGATTGGAAATTTGAAATTGATTAAACTTTTATTATTATTCAATTTTTTTTTACTATACATCATCAATTCTAATATCCATTAGAACGATACTTAAATATCTTTAACTTCTTCACATTAGATTGAACTTTTCTTTTATTTGAATCACAACTACAAATTGGCGACTACAAATACTTCACTACAATCATTACGTTAATCGAACTATTGTAATAATTGTCAATATAATATAATCAGACTACAAATGTTAAGTGATCTGTAAGAATAACAATTTTATGAAATATCGATTAGATTATTATTAGTCAAGTAGATTGGATGAATCGAGATGAAGAAAAAAGTTGTAAAAATATTGTTGAAAAAGAAGAAAGTTGTATCCAAGTTTTCTTGTCTCCTTCATCATTAAACGAACATTTATCTGATTGACTCTCAATTAACTTTTTTTGATTTTGATATCGTTCACCAGTCTCGCTCTCACGACATTTAAACGAGATGCGTAATCGATAAAATTATTCAAATGAAATTCGTGCTTTCAACTAATTTGAATAATAATGGCTTGTCAGTTGGGTGTTTAAGAAGAATTTCAAGACCGAACATTCTTGGTGGAGGGAGAGAATAGAATGTAATGTAATCCTTCTCTCAATCACTCGTCATAATAAAAGAATTGTTTTATACTTTCACCTTCTAAAATGATTGGAATTACCAGGGAATCATTCACAACAACAGCAAGAACAACAATAAACAATGAATTGTTGGGACTGAAAATGGGGACTTGTGTAGGGAGAAGAAACAAAAGAAGAATTTTTCGTTAAGTTCTTCTATCAAAAAGTTTATTGACCCAATTCATCATTTATTTTCTCCTCAATAATAATAGAATCTTTCATCATTCTATATTTCGAATCATAATGAATAGCTAATGAAAATGAGGTAATACTTTTCCGATATAATTGATGAAAAATAATTGAAAAATTCTTCAAAATTAATTCTCCTACCTTTAGAAATATTTTCCTTCCAAAAGTAATTAGTATTATTAATAGTAGTAGTAGTAGTAGTAGTTGTTGTCGTTGTATTGAAGTATATAAGAAATTTTACGGATGAAGTTAAAAAATTGTGTTTTTTTTTTGGAATTCACTCCAATTCATTATCAATTAATCTTCTTTTTGATTAATATGAGTTCTCGGGAAGAGCAACTTCAAAATTATATTCCTTCTTCCATTCTACTTTCATCCATTTCTATCGTCCATTAATTATGTTATGTTGTGTCTTTTCCTCCTTCATTAAGATCCAATGATAATTAACTGTAATTGATGAGGGTAACGATAGTAAATGAGAAGTAGGAGAGATAATTCGTTTTCTTTTTTACCGAGATGACCGAGCAATTTTACTTGGGATTTAGTGTGAATGTGAATCGATTGAACTAATAATAATGTTGGGCAACTTATTTTACACTGCAACATTAAGTAAAAGTAGTTGAATGTTTATTAGTTTCGAGACGGCGCGTCCTTCAAACGCCTAGAAATTGGAAGCTAATGAATTGATATGGAAATTTCACGAAACATCAATTCTCCTCATAGGAGAACGATTGGGAAGATGAGGAAAGTTATTGTTCGGTCCGATTATAAACGACGTGACAGTCGACAAGAGATTTTATTTGAAAAAGTATTTAATGAATTTTCAATAAAACGACGTTTTTTTTTAATTTAAAATTTTATTTAATAAAAAATATATTTTAGGTAATTAAACGAAATGTGTCCTTCGATCGAATATGATGTTATTGTTATTGGTGGCGGGTTAAGTGGACTGTCATCCACCTATCTATTCAATAAATGGGCACCACATCTCAAAGTTTGTCTATTGGAAGCGAAAGGTTAACAATTTCTTTCTTTTTCTCATAAATGAAACTTGTGTGAATGTGAAGATGTGTTTGGAGGACGACTTCGTACTGAATATATTCGAGTGGGAAATAATAAGACTTATGAAGTAGACGTGGGAGGACAATGGATAGGAAGGCTTGTTTTTCTATAAATATAAAATTAATTGAATATTCGGACAGAACACAATTTATGATGAGGAGATTATTAGAAGAATTAGATATCGACTTATATGAACAATATTCTTCGGGGAATATCGTCATTCGAGAAAATAATCATCGACATGTCCTCTCGTCATTTTATTCGTTGAGATTCCTGTTTGATACGATCAGATTATTTTGGTTACAATGGAAAGTCGATCGATGGTCGAATTGTTTCGAGAAATTACCATTTCAATGGTTGACACAATCGACTAAAATGGTTTTGGAGAATTGTTCCAATTATCTCAAATCGTTAATTACGATTGCCATCCGAATGGTATTCGGATGTGAAATTGATCAATTGTCTTTATGGTATTTCTTGTATTATATCGCTGGTGCCGATAATCATATTAGTTATTTAATTGAAACGGATGAAGCTCAGAAATTTCGGATAAATGGTTCGGTTGTTTTCAAATTTTATCGTCCAATTACGAGTTATCACTAATTATCATTTTTTATACAGGAACTACTAAAATGATATTGAAATCATTAAAAAATTCATCAAATAGTACAACTTTCGTTTTGAATGCCTTTTGCACATCCGTAACGGAACTTGATGGTATTGTGACGGTTCGTTATAATGATGCAGGTTCGTTTAAAATTTGAAAATGTTTTAATTTTTATCCAATTAGATACGAACGAAATGAGAGAATTACATTGCGTTCATGCAATTTTAGCATTGCCAATAACTGAACGAGCAAAATTGACGATGAACTTGAGTCTAAGACCGTTGCAGGAAGAATGGCATAAATTTCGTCGAGGAAACTACATAAAATTCGTTGTCAGTTATCCCAAAGCATTTTGGAGAACGAAGAAATTTAGCGGTGAAACTATTAGTGATTGTATTTATGAGAAGAACGAGGTTGTCATAGCAACGTTCGATGGTTGTAATGAAAATGATAGAGATGTTAATTTACTTGTGGGATTTGTGGCTGGCGATTGTGCCAATCATTTGAATGTCTTATCAGAAGTGGATATAAAAGAATTGATTCTTGAAGATCTCACTCGAATATTTGAAGAGAAAGATGCGATGGAACCGATCGATATTATCGTTCAAAATTGGCAGAAGGAAAAATGGATTGGTGGTTGTCCCACTTTCTCATTCGACTCTACTGAACAAGTAACGAAATCTACTATGACATCGATGAGTAAATGTACGAACCATGTTTTGATAAGCGGAACGGAAAGTTCAGATCATTGGGCAGGATATATGGAGGGAGCACTCCATTCATCTGTCAGATGCATCAAACATATCCTTAAAGAACGGAATTGTTATGATCAGATGAATGTTGACATCTATGACTATAAAAGGAAAGAGAAGAGTAGTAAACGCTTCTTCTACATATCTTCCACCATCATCATACCTCTCATCTCTATGTTGTTCTATAAATATTTTTATTTGAATTCAAAATGAATTTCCTTCTTCAGTCCGATTGACTTATGTTCCTAAATAAAACAATTTTCCAAAAGGAGACAACAAGGATTTTCATGTGAAAATATCCCGGGTGACTACTTCCTCATATATATATATATTCAACAGGGAAAAGTGTATACGTGCATGCCTATCCTTTTTTGTACGTATATCTCTACATCGATGTCTGTGTGTGTATGTACGTGTGTATATTGAATGCATTTGTGGGCACATTTAATCCATAATTAATTCCCCACTATTTCTTCAACGAATAAGCTTCAGCGAAAAAATCCTGTTGTTGTTAATGGATAATTCAAATGTTCATATTCTCTTATTGCATGAAAAGAATAGAGAAGTGTTCGTTAATTAGTATTCATAAAAATCATATCATCTATGTCGGCATATTCGGTAAAAGGTTATCGTTTTCAATGAATTTCTCTTTCGCTTCGAAATTGAAAGGAATTCGAAGAAGAATACTGCTAACAATTTTACCATATCTAACCGATGTTCTTCCTCCTTTCATTCTTCTTTCATTTATTCACAACATTCAATTGATTTCTATTAAATATTATTCTTTCATTTTCATGAATATGTTTGATGATCTTGACTTCTCTTCCTCAACATTTCTATCCACAACATATCTTCTTTTTCTCTCTTCTATTATCTCATTCATCTTTATTTTGAAAGAAAGTTGTACAATAACTTTCCTCAAAACATATTTTTATAAATGCTTTTTATATAAATATTTTTCTTCTTCTCTTTCGTGTGACAGACGTCAAAAAGGCAAATAAGTGAGGGAAGGAAAATCTGCTGTGAATGTGAGTGAGTTGGTTGTGACCGAAGATTGATTGAATAAATTGAGTATCTTAATAATTGTGAAGAATTGTGAGAAATGGCTAATATGAAGGTAGAAAAGACGAATGGTCAAATGGAAAAGTCAAATTCGAACGGTTCATCTCAATTATTTCATCTCTCTCTAATCTCTCGATAATTCAGAGAATTTCCAAGTGAAAGTTGTCGGTTCACGTTGTATGAAATTTAAAAATAAAGTATGTTACATCGATCTTAAGGAGAATAATGTCGATCGATTTTTCAAGATTGTCGGAGTTAAATTTTTATTTTTCTCATTTCATTTTCACTCAAATTTCATCATCAGATTTTCCAGTCAAGACGACAGCAGATTTTCTTAAGTATCGAGACAGCATTGCAACTCTGTAAAATTTTAGAGACATTCGAAGAATTCGATTCCAAAATCGAATTTACTGATGAATCCAAAGAAAAGAGTGGCAGTGGAACGATGAACAATGATCCTGTCAAGTTGTTGAAGACACAAGACATCTCCATGCACGGACGTAAATATTATGTGGATTTGAAGGAGAATGCACGTGGACGATTTCTTCGAATTTGTTCAGTGAACCGTTATGGTCTCCGTAATTCCGTTACCATCCCATCAGATCACATTAGTGAATTACGAAAACATCTAACCGAATTGTATGAGGAGCATGGTGTCGGTTTTGAAAAGAGTGGTTAACTTTATTATTATTTAAATTTAAAATATATTTAATTTATTATTATTTAAATTTGAAATATTTTTAATTTATTATTATTTAAATTTAAAATATATTTAATTTATTATTATTTAAATTTAAAATATATTTAATTTATTATTATTGAAATTTGAAATATTTTTAATTTATTATTATTTAATTTTTTTTTTTTTTTTTTTTTAATTTAAATTTAAAATATATTTAATTTATTATTTAATAAATTGATGGAAAATTTAGCTGACGCAATGAATCCAGAAACGTTCCACACTGCTAATAAAGGTTTTGTTATGGAACCGAAAGTGAACAATCGTGGTGCATATCTAATTCTTTCGGAATATACGAAGAAATATGAAATGTTTGTTCAGTTACCAAGAGAGTCATGGGCGACCATTCGTGACAAATTATCATCTCTAATCGAGAAATTCAATGAAATGGATGCGATAGATCAGGTTGTGAAAGTGCCCAAACCTGAAGTAGTCGATCCAATCGATGAAGATAATGACGAATGAATCTCATGAAAAATGACAACGGAATAGAATTAGATTTACAAGAAACATTTCACTAATTTTTCCCATTATCTTCCATTTAACAGAATTAAGATAAATATGAAGAACAACAAATGCGTTGATTGATCGGATTTATCGAATTCTAAGTCAATTCTTTTTTTTATCTTTTAGAATTCCTTCTTTTTTCTCTTTCTAATATTTTTATGCACTTTTCTTTACATCTCATTTTGCTCTAACACAAAACCAAATCTCCTTTTCTCTCCGATGAATTTGATCTGAACATTTTTTTCCGATCATTTTTTTCATTTTTCATTCTTTCCTTTCGTTCCTTTTTTCTATTCAAATCTCATGTTGTGAAGTAATATTTCAAAAATTTCCCATTTCTAACGCAAGAGCATTAAGGTGAAGGTTTTAAAGAACTCATTTATTCTTCCTTCATTCTTCCAAATTTATGTTATTTTCTCCTATTTCACTCTTTCTCTCCCACCCGCCCCCTTCTCTCATCCTTCATTGGAGGCTTTCATCCTTTCTCCCATCATTCACTCGATATTTCTGATAAATGAATTTATTTCTCATCAGACAATCATCATGTGAGTTGAGAGAAATTTATCTCAAAAAAATCAAGTCATTAGAAATACAATAAAAACAAATCCTTTTGATCTTCTTCGATTATTGGTAATTCAGACAAACATTTAATTATATTATTATTTCAACATTTTTTTCTACTTCAATAATGAGAATTTTAAGAAATGAAAAAAAAATTAGAAGGAATTAATTAGGTAGATAAATGTTAGAAAATTTCAATTGTTTTGAAAATAAATACTGGAACTTTTCCTCAATTTCGATGAAATTATACCATCATCACTATTTAATAAATAAGCAAGTGATGATGCTGATCTCTTTAGGTTCGATTTCATCATTTCCACATTTTCCTTCCCATCATCCATTTCCATTTTGATGTTTTCTTTATCAATTATTAAATTTTGAGTCTTCTTTATATAATTTTCCATCGGACGATCTCTATTCTCTTCAATTTTTTTTATTGTTTCCCTCATTTTTTCATTTTCTTCATTCTCTTCTGAATTGATGATATTTGAATTATTCTCCAAATCTTCTCCAATTTCTTCTGCACATAATTTAGAGTGCCACGAACTTTTGAATTTTGAGACATTTAATATTTTCACTTTGTCTGAACTTGACAAAATATTCTAAAAATTTAATAAAGAATAATTCAAATTAGGAGATGATATGTGAGAACTTCTTTTATTTCGTCCGGAATTTTATAATCAGGAAAATCATGTTTAATCTTTCCTTCTATAAAATTGCTTTGAGAATTTTTGTAGTTTTTATTCCAAATCGACGTTTCTTTGAAATTTGAAATTTCATGGAAATTTGAATGATTCTTCTAGAAGAATTTTATTAAATATAAAATTAATAAATTAATTAATTAATGAATGAAAACTCTTATCTCGTACGTTCTCCTATCGACATTACATTGAGCAAATGAAACGGAAAATTTCTCATCTAAATATCTGAATGATGAAATTGATCAAATTCACTAAATTCGAGAATAAAACGGAAACATTCCTGCGTTGTACAAATGAGGTTGATTTATATCGAAATATTGGTGGAGATTCTCATCAAAAATATCGTCAATTTCTTCGATTTTCAATCGGTGGAGAATAGTCACAGGAATTGGAGTTAATGGTTCCATTTTCTGTTTGAGCGGATTCATAATAAGTTGATGTTGAAAAGTGAATTCAGCTTTCTCAAATTCTTCGACAAACTTCTCTGGAATTTCTATTCGTTTCATATTCAAATTTCTTCCCAACTCTCTAACGACGATATTCATATCAGTTTTATTTGTTAAACGGAATGCCTTCATTGCAGTTTTGATTCCAATTCGATGGATTCCATTCAAATAATCACATCCGCTAAGAATGCAGGCTCGACGGAATTTGAAAAAATTCATTTTCTGTCCGAAATCTTTTGTCAATTGTTTCAATTCAAATAAGATTCCATTTCCTTCGTTATCTAATTTATAAATTATCTATTCTTTCTATCAATATTTTTCAAATAAATAAATTGGTGAAACTTTATCACAACCGAATAATATTAAATCAGAATCTTCAGTAATTACTGCTTCCGTTAAACGGTTCAATTGGAGAAATGCTAATTGAGCGTCTGCTTCATAAGGAGCCATAATACAATCAATCTCCATTTTCTTCAATTTCTATAATAATTTCATTTAATAATATTGCGAAAAAATTTTAAAATGAGGAAAAAATGAAGCAGAAACTTCGATAATTGGTTCATAAATATCAGGTGTAATTTCAATACATCGACGACAAATATCGAGCAATTGTTGACGAGAAATCACTTTGCCATTTCTCTCATCCTCGATCAATTTTTTTGCTTGTTTCTTATATTTTTCTTTCTCCCTAAAACATTTCGTAATGATGGTAATAATGATGGAAAATTAGTTGATATTAATGATTTTCATTAGAATCAGAACTTCTTCCGTTTATCGTTAGTGGGCCGTTTGGCGGGGAGAGGAAGTCCATCGAAAACGAAAATTGGTTTAATATTTCTCCTCGTCAATTGGAATGTACGATCGATGAAAATATCGATATATCTAGAAAGAATATGAGGAAATTGTGCAATTAAATGGAATTAGAACATTTCCGTTGGAATTTTCTGGAAGACTTTATCGGCACAAGAGAAGACTGCTTTGTATAGCCAAGTGGATGCATCGATGGCAACGGTAGTATTAGCGAATTCGTCTAATTTACATTCTCTGGTAGCATCCTTGACGAATGGCAGGAGACCTGTTATTCCCATTAATTTACCGTCTAAATGTTTTGTTAGTAGAAAGCTTAACTGTTTGAAAGTTCACTTCCATAGTTTGTGGAAGAGAAGAAGTTCCTCAATTTCACCTCACAATCATTTCTTATTCTATCTCTAATTTCACATTTATTAATTTAATTATCAAACAATTTCCATTAATTCTTAAAATCAAATTAACATTGAATTAATTTTGATGGTTGACTAATCGACGAAATTAATTTGGCTAGTTAACTAATCGACGAAATCGAATAAGATTTCCTAATTTCTTTAATATTGCCAATGGAGAGAGATTGAATTGAATAAGAAATTTCTCATTTTATGGAACGATCAAGTCGATCGGACATTTAAATGATATTCAATTAAATTGAGACAATTCTCTCCTAACATTTCGTGTTAGTCAATTTATTTGTTTACTAAAGTTCATCTACTAATTTTCAGTCATACGTGGAACATCTGTAGTCCTACACTAACGACGTTATTGTTTGTCGACCGATAACTCTTACAATATAGTCACTCTTCCCTTATTCTCACATATTTATTTCTCAAACAATTCCTTACACATTCTCTAACATTAGTCGGCGAAACAACTAATAAATCCGTCAACTTCTCTATCGAATCTATTGTCAACGACCACATTTGTTTGTATAGTCCTCTCCTCATTTCCAACAAATCGAGAAAAGAGTTAGACGGCGGGGAAAGACAAATTGTCTTCGTTCGGTCAACTAAACGACAATCCTTCGACGATCACTCCAAGACGATTTTCTCTTCAATTAAAATGTCCCGTTTTATATGTATATCAATATTTCCTTCAGCTATGAAATGACAATGAGGAATTGAATGCACTTTTTCATTTCATTAAACAAGAGCAACATAAAGTACTCGCATCCGAGAGTTTGTCTTGGAAATTTACAATCAAACAATTTCTGCAAAGAACTTATTCATGATGGGGAGTGGGGTGGGGAGGTTGGGAAAAGGAGAAAACATTCACTAATATTCTTTTCTTCACACTCGTTGCATATACATTGCATCTGCATTTGAGAATGACATGAAGTTAAAATATTATAAAAATCTCAACGTTCATATGTAGATGTGTATGTGTAAAAAATTGCACATACATATGTACTTTATGTGTGCGTGTATGTGTGTCTGTTTGTGTATATAAAAGAATAATTATGTTAACGATTATTCGTCTAATTTTCAATTTTTCTTTACAAACAATGAGAAGAAGAATTATGTATTATGCACAGAATTTATGTATTTCCTTATGTCCTCAAATGCCATGTATGTGCAGCGAACACATTGATGAATGTTGTCTGTTTGGGGAGGGAGGTGGTACAGTTTCTCCTGCTGAATTCTTGGGAGAAATGAATTCAAAAAAATTCCTCGTCTTCTCAAATTCTCTTTTAAGTTTTTCCTATCGCAACGATATACGTGCAAATGTTAAGGACGAATAGTATTTGTAATTCATACGAGAATAGCAGTTGAAATATCTTCATTTATTAAAAACGACTAGTAAAGTTAAGCTTCTATTCTTAATCGGTTGATTAATATACCGACTAATTCTAAGTCATTCCAATCATATTGTCCATTCTACTCCCAATTTTATTATAAAGTGATTTTCTCGTATTGTAAACTTTTATTTCATCCGATTTAGTTTTGAAGGAATAACATCGTCAAAAGGAAGGAAGGAAGGTGATGGAAATGGGGGAAAATAAATATTGCTCGTTCTGCATCAAAATTCAAAATTAGTAATTTGAAACTTCATCCCCTCAAACACATCATCATCATCATCATCATTATTAAACTCTTGAATTGATTTCATATGAAATTCTCCTTTTTATTACCATCTATATTGGATGATGATAATTATGTAATTTTGATGAGTGACAGGAAGAAGATCAATATATCAGGAATTTTCTCAAATCATTCTTTTTTATTCGTTACACATTAATTTGTGATATGATAAGAAGAGGAGATGGTAAATTTTCGCGCAAAAAAATTTTCCTACAGAGATTCGTCCAATGTCGCCATATAATTGAATATTATCGTTCGACTAATATATAATTTTCATTAAACACAATCTTTACCTTTCACTTTCTATTATCGTGGAAACGACGTGACTATTCGAAAGAGATGTGACAACATCTTATTTTTAATTCATCTATTTTTTCGTGAGCAGATGGAAATATTTAAATGAATGACGGAAAATGATTTGAAAAATGACGATTTATTATCTCTTGTGACATCATTCAACTTTCATCAATCTCAAAAGACTAACGTGCATAAAATTCGCAATAAATTCTCCTACACACAACTCGACGATCTCACCAAATTCATTATCGGAGTGTAATGGACGAGCAACGATTCTATTCCGGTTCACTCCATAAATGGACCAATGTCGTCCATGGATGGCAGAGTAGATGGTGTGTTCTTGATCGTGTCAATTGTATTCTACGATACTATGTGGTTAGTCAATATGTGAATATTCCTAATTATTCTCTTGTCAGTCGGAAGAACAAGAACGAAAGAATGAAGTGAAAAATACCATCTTGTTAAAGGTTCTATCGTCATTTCTTCTATCTTCTCTCAATTCCCTTCGAGTTTAGAAAGCAGAAATATATTTGGATGACAATCAAGACGAATATATATTCAAAATTATAACACCATCAACTGATGTTTATCATTTTCAAGGTTCATTCTCTTTTATAAAACTTTTCATTATATTTTAAAACTTTCTAATTTTATGTTTTAAAACTAATTTCTAATTATTTCGAATTTTTCATTCTTTTCTTTATTTAATTATTTACTATTATTAATTTAATTTATTTTCTTTAAGCACGATCATTAAACGAACGTGATAAATGGGTGGGAATGATGGAGCATTCAATTTACATCCAACAGAAGATCAGTAAACAACGATCGATAAAAAATCATTTTAATTTGAGAGATTTCCAAAATAAATTGGATGAAACTGAAAATTATTTGGGTCTACTCATCGAATCATATCAAGTTACTATTTCCTTTCATCTCTAGAGAATTTTGTTCCGAATTATTTTCCGAAGATGTTAAGGACAAAAATTGAAGATGTCTATCCAGAGAGACGATATTATGATAAACTCTCCAACGAAGATTCTCCATCCAAACTAATTCCTTTGACAATATCCACTCTCGCCACAACAACAACAACAACAACACTACCGACAGCAGCATCATCGTCAATAGTTGGAACGACAATGAAAACGTCGGAAAAAAAGCAAACGAAAAAGAATAAGAAAGTGAAGGACAGGAAGAAGACGATTCGACAATTGACAGCAACAATATCGTTAGAGGAGACGTCAGACAAACAAAATAAATTAGCTCGAACTTCTTCATATTCATCGCCTCGTCTTTCGATGAATAACGTCGAAATAAATAATTTGATGGAACACAATAGTTTCCGATCGAAAAGTTTCCGAAATTCATGTCATCAAATGAGTTCGTCAGCTCCAGTTGAAGTAGAAATGTTGAAGAAATCGGTCGATACCATATCGGTAGAGGCGACTCCTGGTGAGAGGTTGAAAACAGAATTATGGACATTAGGACCGGATATGTTGAGTGAGGAGGAATTCCTCTCACCACTCTCACAACATGGGAAACAATTGGTGAATGTGCTCCAAACGTATTGTGATTCGATTCAACATGCAATCGTCTCATTGAAATTAGCGAAGACTTTGTGCGACTCTGATATTCGATTAAGTGCCGATGAAATCGATGACATTTACAAACAATTATTACTTTGTCAAGGTTCCTCCTTCATCCTCATCAATTCCCTTTTAAATTTAAATTTTAGTTGAGAAAAGTATCAAATCGAAAAATTATAAAATTTCCGTTCCAATCAAATCAATTTTTTATGAATCAGGAAATCAACCGTCGAACGAATTAAATAATCGATTAATTAATCCGAAAAGTTTCTCTTACAATTCTCAATTCATCAAATTCATCAAAATTTACCAGATAATTATTTAGGTGACCAAAATGGAAATGCAAAAATTCCCGTCAGAAATACTCCTGATAATGGAACAAATGAAGAAATCGATCGTGACCATCACGATGATGATGACGATGACGATGATGAATTGTATATCGACGCATTCTCTGAATTTATCAATCCAACATGGTTAAATTTCCATTAGAAAAATTTTAATTTCGAAAATTTTCACTCGAATTAGAGATTCATTATAAAGATTACGTTTCCGTCTCTCATACAGCCATTTGGGCGAGAGAGAATTTTTTATTATATTCCCAGTGAAATAGTCGTTGAATTTCGAATGTTGTTCGGTGGGAGAGAAGTGAGTGAATTAGCGAATTAAATTTTAAAGAAATTTCCAATTAATTTTAACAATTCTCCCAAATGAACTTGGAGAATATTCATGAAAGTGCTATCAAGTGAATTAGATGAATTTCATTAAGGTTTCCATGTTCACCTCATAATGTCGAGAATGAGTTAAGAATCGAGAAGGCCACGAAATCGGTCGAGTAACTAATCAATAAAATGAATAGTTAGGTTATAAGGATGTTGAATAATGAAATTTTACTGACGTAATAATGATGTCATATTATCAGAGAGAATTCCCTAACTTCTTCCATTAATCACAACACACTCTCTTCTGTCCATTCCCAATAAATGGGCTCGTGAGTAACAGAAGGAATTTAGTGAAAGAAGACGAACGATAGATGTTTCTTGAGAAATGATTCTTATTAAATTGTCTTACGATATCTTCGACCTTCCCCCATTCAATGATGATGTTACTATTCAATTATTAATCAGTATTGTTGTTTTTGAAGACTTTATATCGTTTTGTTATAATTCCATCCTTTCCTACCATTCACACACATACACACACACACACTCATACACACGCACGCACACACACACACACATAAGAAGGAAGAGAACATATGATGATGGAGAAGCACAATCAAAGAATGGACATTAGATTAATTTAGACGATGATTCATTTTAAAAAATCGAAAGAAATTACACAAAATTTGCACATTTGTAAACAAAACTCCACATTCTTCCACCGACCTCATTTATCTCGTGAATATTAGTTAAATCAATAACTAATTCTTTTTTCCGCTAATTCTTCCCATTTGTATAGTTGAAACATATGCATACGTACATACTCTCATCTCATTCCAACTTTACAACAAGTCATTTTTTTCCGTTTCCATGAAATTATTAGCGAATAATTTAAACTTCAAAATTTTTCGAATTTTTCTTTCTCACATTTACATAACGACATCCATATCGAATGTTTTGATGTTAATATAATGAATGTGTATGGAAGGGAGGCAGCGACACAGCATCATCGATCATTTCAACATAAAAATCATACTCCATTCCATTTTGTTCAAACATCATTCTGTATTATAGTTCCAATGTGCTTTCAGCACAATTTCCGTGTGTTTTTGGTGAAATTGTGAATTTTTTTTTCAATAATGTTCCACTATCTTTTGAGCGCTTCTAAACATGTATCTCTCTCTCTCTCTCTCTGAGTGTGGGTGTGTGTGTGTGTGTGTGGATGATTTTGGTGTAATGAGAAGAGTAAATGAGTTATTAATTCGTTGAACTGATGTAGATAGAGAATATACGGAGAAGAGGAGGAGGAGGATGGAGTAGATGTGAGTTCCATGAAGAAAACTGAAATTTAATGACCTCGCTAAAATTAGAAGTCAATCACCTTAATGATTATTATGAAAAAGAATAAGAAATTTTGATTAATAATTTTAATTTCTGTTTGCAGCATTTCTGGCACACCAGAAGAAAGTAGTGAGCAGGAGCCGTATGATAACGTGAAGGAAGAGAAGATCGATAATGGTCCAACAGATGGATTTAATGAAACTGATTGGAATGAAGAACCGAATTGTAGAGATGAAGAGAATATGATTCAAAATGAGAATAATAATGGGTTTTTTAATTTTTTGATTTTCGATTTTTATCCAATCCGTTTACCTGTTTTATTCGTCTAGTAATAGTGTTAGGAAATATCAAGCCTCAAGAAATGACGCTACAATTTCTGAATTAGATACTCATCTCAGTTATTGTTCCGTCAAAAGTTTATCGATGGAAGAAATACAGAATAAGTTCCAAGACGTTAATCAGTTGCTTTGGTACGATGAATTGAACGAGAACCTCGATGATAATAATGACATCAATAAATGTGTGGTAGAGAATTGTAGTGTTATTCGACATTTGCTCTCCCAATTGTCCATCGGGATGGATCTTACCCGTGTTACATTGCCCACATTTATTTTGGAAAGAAATTCCACTCTTGAAATGTTCGCCAATTTCATCGCTCATCCAGATATCTTCCTCGCTTGTAACAAAGGTGAAACGGCAAAAGATCGTATGATTGCTGTCACCAGATGGTATTTGGGTTCATTCCATGCCTCACGTAAATCCACTGTTCCAAAGAAGCCTTATAATCCAGTTCTGGGAGAAATTTTCCAATGTTTCTACGCAGACAATGAAGATAATACGAAAGATCGTTTCCGTCGAGAAAGTAAATCGAATTTAATTCAAAATCAAACGTTTTTCTTCACTTATTCAAATTTATTTATTATCTTATATTATTTAGTGATTATTTAATTGGAGATGATGGACGACCAGTTCCTTGGGCCTCCTCTGAAGATTTGTCATTTATTGCCGAACAAGTATCTCATCATCCACCGGTATCAGCTTTCTATGCCGAATGTCCAAAAGAGCGAATGGAGATAATGGGCCAAATCTACACAAAATCCAAATTTTATGGCTTATCATTAGCTGTGCATTTGGTGGGACATACTTATCTCAATCTATTGAATTTCGAAGAGGAATATGAATTTTCATTTCCATCAGCCTTTGGCAGGTTCGTATTTTCATTCAGCAATTTTATAAATTATAAATTTTCAAAAATTTTTCTAGAGGTTTGTTCGGATCGCCTTGGTTCGAAATGGCTGGTGAAGTGAGTATTAATTGTAAGAAGACTGGCTATTATTCGAAAATTGACTTCCATCCAAAAGTTAATTTAAATAATTCATATTATTAATTTAAATTTATTTATAATAATAATAATTTAAATTTCTCATTATTTAGCCATTTTATGGTGGGAAGAAACATCAGATTCATGCTGGCATTTTCCATCAAAAAGATAAGAAACCGTTTTTAACGATTACCGGTGAATGGAATGGTCTCATGACTATAAAGAACCCAATTAAAGTTTTCCATTATATTTCCTTATTGTCTTCTATTCAATATGTCCTTCTCTAGTCCAATCATTCTGACGTCTTCTTCGACACAATAAAAACTCCAGTTCATAGGAAACTTGTTCGTCCATTGAAATTGCAACATGAAACTGAATCGAGGAAGTTATGGAGAAATGTGACGGAACATTTGCAATATGGACGATTAGATGAAGCGACGAATGAGAAGAGTGCCATCGAAGGCAAACAACGAACTGAGTTAAAAGAACGACAAACGAAATCGGAAGAATGGAAGACAAAAGTTTATCATTTCTTTCCTCAAATTCTTTTTCAATTCAAATTTAATTTAAATAAGTATTTCGATAAAGATGATCAAAGGGGATGGGTTTATAAGTTTCCATTAAGCCAACGATTAGCCGCATCTGCACAAGTGACGGAATAATATTCGAATAGTGATTAATGTTGGAATTATGCGTATGAAATGCAACAATCCAAAGAGGAAATGTTTCCACTTTTTCACACGGAGATGAGTCATCAAATTTGGAAATGGAGATTGAATCATTCTAAATCACAACAATTAATCTCAAGAAGGATTTTGATTCATATTGCCCTTTTTCATTCGATTTGTCCAATCAGACATCTTCCATTCCTTTCTCTTCTTACATGTAAATCCATTGGGATTGAAGGGACAGATGGAAATGACGTTACATCCTCCATTCAACTTCTTTTCGTCTTGTCGCTTATTATTTCTCCCAAGTTAATTAAATTATGAATCCTATCTATGTTTTATCATAAGAATGATCACATATTCTCGTTCCCATCGTCTTGAATTCATCTTTTTTCAAATTTATTAATATTTGATCAAGTCGCACACCTTTCCCAGATAATTATTCTTTTTTTCCACATAACTTTCTTATATTGTTAAAATTTTAATTTTATAAATTCTATTAATTTGATTTTGTCTTCACTCATTCATTTTCACCACCAAATATTATTACGCGCTTGAATAACGATAAATTTGAGCTGCTCTTACCGGAAAATTCCGATTTAAAATTTCGACCAAACTAGAACATTTCCAATCGGAATTTAGTTCTACAACATCACATAATTAATTTGAGTTCATGTTTACGTTTTGGATGATCCATGTTTTAACTTAACAATTTAATTTCTCAACAATTGAAACATTCAGTCGAACCATAATTTTTTCATCATCTCCACATTGAAAGTTTTATTCTTCTTCGCGTGCTTTCTTACAAGTTGTAGTTAGTAGTTGACGGTTAGTTGTAAATGAAACATTTTAAAGTTGAATAAAATCTTTCACCAAAGAATAAAAATTCCAAAATGAAAAATAATATAATTTTATTTCCCGAAAACAAAATTGAATTTTTACTGGTTGGAGAGTCATTTGGAGCATATCATTTTAGTTCCATTCCACCAATAATCTACTTGGAAATCGTATATATTTGCCTTGTTTGAATAAAGTGACAATAAATAATCCCAAATAATCATATTGTTCATTGGGAATAATTTGAATGAGTGATGGTGTAAATAGACCTCGTTGTATTTTTGGTAATCCAGAAATTTCCGTTATCGATACTGTGAAAACCGTTTCAGATTTAACTTGTACTAATTTAACCGTCGTATTGATGTCGTAGAAATGAACAGCTTTTGCGACTGGATCACATGCACTTAAAATCAAACGGTTTTGTTTTTGGTAAGAAACGAATGATAATCCACGTAAAACTCCATTATTAACGATAGATGCAACATGTAATGTATTTTTCAAATTATACTTTTCATTATTCCGAACAACCACCAAATGGAGATCTACTTGATGAAACAAATAAGATA
>JALJEE010003281.1:0-24089 GCA_023231475.1 Seison nebaliae | reverse complement strand
TCAATGTCGAATAGGAAAATATCAAATATATCTACATAACTGCATTTTGTATACGGAGTCTACCAAATGGTCGGTTTACCAAGTGTCCGTCTACCAAACGTCCGTCTACCAAATGGTCGGTCTACCAAATAGTCCCGTCTATCAAATGACCTAGATTCATTTTGTAGGGAGAATGATGAAGAATGATAGTATATGATCATTCCATTTGAGGATGAGGATCGTTTTCGTTATCAACCAGGAACTATTTGAAGAACGAAAAATTCTATTTACTCACAACGATTCTCCATCTAGTTTTGATTGTTTCCCTATCACGACAAATGAGAAAGGAAACAAGAGAATATCATAAGGAGAAAAATTTCGTTGGTGGAATAAATAAATTTCTCGATATTCTTCCATGTTCCTTGAAAAATATCCAACTGCTTCTGAATGTTTACGTATGATGGTCGAAGTATGTTTGACTAGTGAATGATAATTATTTGAAAACGAAATTAAATTAATTTCAAGATATTATTTCTACTCGTTGTTGTTGTTGTTGTTCGAGAAGTGGAAGTATATGGAGTACAAATGATATTTACCATCCCTAATGATATTAGTGGGGAAAGGAAACGAACAACGCCTACTTAAGTGGTAAGAAAGCGCTATTAAAGACAAGTGTTAACGAATACTACGTTTATATCGATTACCTCGTCGATATCGATTGTCATTTTTCGTCTTCCTGGATATTTATACTCTTCACATGAATTACTTCTTTTTCTTCTTCTTGTTCAATTAGAACATCTAAATACATTCATGTCACTTCCAATAATGTCTCATCCTCCCTTCTCATCTAGTCGTCAACATTTTGTCTTCTTGTTTAAATTGGGAATAAACGAAAGTCGAAATTAATTCACCCTTCCTAATCTTATTAACTTTTTTTCGGAAGGATAGAATTCTTCTTTCCAAGAAAATTTCAAAAAGAAACGTTATTGTATAAGTTTTCAACGTTCTTAATTGTCGACTAGAATCGTGACTTAATTCTAATATTTTTTATGTAGATTTTTTTTGGGTCGGATGAGTTCTTATGATGTATTTTGAGTCGTTCTATTTTATGTTTAAATTGTTTGTATCAAATTGAAATTTAAAAGGTTTAAGAAACTTTTTATAAATGATTAACATTCAATTCAATCATTCGTTCATGCAAGAAATATCTGATTGATAAATGGATCAATAAATCAATTTTATTACCATTATAACATTGGTTTCCCATATGTTCTCAGAATGAATTTATTAATTTGGATTGACAATTTAATGAAATTGAGAATGGTCCTTCCGGATGAAGACTGTTGTCATAAGGAAATTTATTAGACTTATCAATTTGTTTAGGTAATCGTTTGTTTTTTCTTTCGAGAAGATTTGTGCACATTTCCGCTTTACAAAACTTTTAAGCAACTGGTTTTACCTTTTCATTTCTATTGTTGTCATTTGCATGCATAATAATCAAAAAAGAATTTCCTCTAATCAAACTAAATTGTACTTCCGTTTTTCTACCATAATTTTATAAACAGACGAAGATGATGGATAATATAATTTATTCATATGATTTACATCACATCGATATGTGTGACCAATTGTAGCTTTATCTGTTATATCAGTTCATTTTGATGATGAATATATTGAACTGTGATAGAATTATTTCTGTTGTCGATGAAGATACGTGTTTAAATTGGATCGATGGATACATTAATCTGTTTAGTTTCTTCATATTCCCCATCATCACCAGATGCGTGGCTATACTACAAGTAGATTCATTATAGATGAGAAATATAATTTGTCATTTCACACAATTTCATCTACATAATGAAATATATACAACTTCCCAAATTGTGGTTTGTTTCTTCTTCTTTTTCTTTACATTAGACGTATTGATGAAGTTATTAGACTATAAAAGAAATCAGATGTATCACCACTCATTATTTTCATCTCTATTTCGAAGATGTGATATATGGAAGAAGACGGAATTGTTTATTGCCCAAATAAATGTTGATAAAAGAAGAAGATTATTATTCATTATTATTCTATTTCTATTATTATGCAACACCTGATCCATCAATTGTATCCATTGTCCCCTTTCAATTCGGAACAAAAGAGTAAAAGAACAAAATATCTATCATAAATAATCTGTCGTCATTTGACCACATCTCACATGTCGATCCAATTCTACCTCATTATTCGGATTAAAACAAAATATACTAAACATTTCTATTTTACGTTTCTTTTTTTTCCATTTCAGACGTACATCTTTAAATTACATAACAAACCGTTCTCCACTTCTCTTTCACAATTAACAGTGTTTCCATCTATTCCATTATTCATCCCATAGAGATCACGATAAGGAGAATGGTTGTCTAAATCTCAAGTTCAAGCTTCTGATAGATTTTCAGTTATACTGAAAAAGAAAATAGAATCTGTAGGAATATCATTAAATTTTTTTAATAATTTCATATTAAACGTGAATTAAACATCCTTTCCAAATACATTAGATTAATTAGAAATATTTTCCTGTAAATTTTTTGTTCATTCCATCAAATCTATTACTTCTTTCCAATGTTGTGTGTAGACTGGTTAAAACTAAAAGTGGAAATTGAAGGAGGATGTGTGAGGAAGACATTGAAGAAGAGGATTCCGCAGCACAAAAAAAAATAAACATAATAAAATTGTCATCAGAGGAGATTGTTATTTGGAAATAGTGTAATCTCCAAATGGGAAGGAGCTTCTAGATACTTGAAATTACGTTAGGAACATTCTCCGAAAAAACGACGGAAGAATCATACCTTAATTGGCCTTGCTGTTTAACCGAATCTCTCATACGTTTAGAGGAGAAATGTAGAGTTTGTCGAAAATATCGACCTTCAATACGTACGGAGAAGTATTATTCGCAGCAATATGTCCTAATAAACTATGGAATTATTGAATGATAGTAATCTAAAAAGAAGAAATTTCCTTAATTTACACTTTGAGAAATATCACTCAAGATAACGAGGAAGTATATAAATTTTGCATCAATTCAATTCTCCTTCCCAATCGATTTTCAAATGATGGTGTGGACATAATAATATCATCATTTGCCATGAGGACAGAATAATTTCAATTTATCATTTGCAAATTTGACGTATTTCCTCGATTTTTCAATTGTTCAATAACTTATTGAAAACGACAAGTTTAGTAAGAAATTTTGTCGGATATAGCCAACTATAATGTTATTGAACTGATGTAAAAGTTTTTCCTTCGAAGAATAATGAAGAACAAATACTAATAAATTGAAGTAAACAAAATTTGTTCATTGAAATTCAATTTTATTGTTGAAGAAATTATAAGGCGTATTCTATAAATTATTTTTTTTTTTTTACTTTGGGTCTTTTGTTTCCAAATTATTTCTTCTCATTTCAATTGAACACATATACGTCGAATTGAATCAGCTATGTGAATGAATGTGTATGGTGGGCATAAGTGCAGGTGTGCACGCTGAGTCATCTTTTTGGCAGTAATGTATTGGTATGGAGGTTGTATGTTGAGTTGTAAAGAAAATATTCATTGGAATCAAACACAGAAAAGGTGATGCTGCTGAGGTCAACGTGTGTAACTAATGAGTGAGTCATGCAGTATTTTCCATCTACTATATTTCCTTTCATGTATACTCCTTCCTACTTTCTCTCCATTTAATATTGAATCACAGTTTATTCAAATATTCTTGCCGAATCCTTGACATTAGGAAACGAACTTTTTCCCAATCTATAATTTCAAGCTGATACACTTTTGAAGAGGCGAAATTTCGATAAAGAATTTTCTCGTATTTCCAAAATATTTATTTCCATTGAACGATAACGTAAGTGATGGAAAATTATTCAATGGCATTTTAATTTATCTTTCCCCTATTAACTCACATTATGGGAACGGAAGAATGAATTTATTATTTCACTTAGGTGTGTGTTTGGTGGGGATAGATGTAAGATAGAGCCATTGAAAGGTATGACATGTCAAAATAAAAGAAATATTAAAAAAAATTATTTTTCATAAAATATGTTATTATCTTTAGATTGATTTATCATAACATGCATTTCTCAAGAAGTTATCATTCATAATTCTTTCTCAATGACATTTTGGTTTGATCAATTAAAAATTTATTCAATACTTTCTCAGACTATATTCTCTCCACATATGATGATGTAATCTATTCAAAACATTTCAATTATCTTCTTTGACCAATTTATTCAATCATTATCTACTTCCACCACCATCATCATCTCACAACAACCGTAGAATGAATCGTTTAGAAATGAAATCGGATTTCCTTAAACTTATTACAGAAAACGAACCAAATATCGAATGTCGTCTTCTTAGAAAGACTTCAGCCAATCATCATTCCAAGAAACCTAATAGCGTCAATGCCATTTACCATCATCATAATAATAAGAATAATAATATTCTAAAAAATAATTTCAAATCACATGGAACCAATAACCATCAAATTGATAGTTCAATCTTACCTACTCGTCCTTATCGGCAATTGAAGATGGATATGGATCGGTTTCAACGACACAGAGGTTTCTGTCGTAATTGTCCTTCATTCCATAAAAGTACATCATTCCAATGTAATGAAATCACATTCGGTAAATTGTCAATTCCCAAAAGTTCATCATATTCCGTCAAACCGTCCATGTTAATGAAGAATAATTCAAAGAAAAAATTATATGAATCAAAGAACGAACCTCTTGTAACTGATCCATACATCGAACCAACAGATTGGTCTAAACAATTACGTCAATCATCAACTAAATGTCGAACGTCAAAGAAACTACCTCATTCCATTTCTATCGATCACAAAAGTCAGAAACGACATCGTCTTTGTTGTTGTCCAACTACTGCCATGGAACAACTGCGACGTCCTAATGTTTTATCAGCTGACGAATATATGAAACGACCAATCGATTATACATTCCACAAAAAGAGAACAAAACTTCATCTACATCAACAAGCACAGCAACAGATAGAAGAGAAGCATGATGGTAAACCTCCGAAACATAATTTGAATATTAAGATTAAGACTGAAAATATTTCTACATCTCCTCCCAAAATGCCTTCGCCTGATTCGGCTTATTGTGATCTATCAGACAATGAGAAACGATTAGAAAATGAAAGTATCGATTTTAGTTTATCTGAAGATAATTCATATGTCGATACAAAGGAACATGATATTATTCGGAAAATGGTAAAAGAAGTCAAATCGTGTCATAATGATCATATTCCGAAAGTTTATTAATTTTTATTTTTTAGAAATTTAATAAATTATTAATAATAATTCTTTTTCAGAAAAAAGTTCCATTACCAAACGAATTAGACTGCACATTAATTGTGCCATACCCAACAATTAAAAGTTTGATTAATTATTTCCCTATAAAGATTTTATCATCTCTTTAATAATTAGATGCCAAATTGTTGTTGATCAGATGTTTCTGTAAAATCTTTCTGATAATAATGGAATCAATTTATCCATTCTACTCTTCTACTCTCAATCATCGCAATAATTATTTAACTTTGTAAATTTTATAAAAAATTTGTTTCGAATAAAAATAAATTTCATTTATCTATCAATCAGATTTTTACGTTCTCTATCGCTTTTGATAAGGACAACAGATGGTTCTCATCATTTCCTTTCTCTTTCTCTTTCTCTTCCAATTTATTCAATTTCTCCATTCGTTCTCCTTCGACTGCTATATTCTCTCCTAACTTTTCTTCTTGACTCTCCATCTCAATTTTGCTAAGATCACGTAAATGTTCGTCGGCATCGATGGAATTTAATTCTTCTAATTGATCATTTAATTCATGCTCTTCCTCCGCCTTCCCAGGAAATGAGTTAATCGAATTCTTTTTAGAAAGAATCGGATCTCTATCTTTCGCTTTCGAACGATGTCGTCGATGTGTGTGACGAGAATGTGTGACGAGAACAAAAGTTATAGTCAATAAAATCGAAAAATAATTCAACACGCTCATGTTGAGAATTGAACAAGTTTAAATGAAAGAAACAAAAAGAAAAATGAGAAAGTTTTATTTCACAAAAATGTTCTTATTATTCTTTCGAAATTGTCGGAAATGAACCAAAAATTCTTAATCTGCCAATGAATAATTGGTGTCGGAACTCCAAGAGTTGAGATCTCCTCTTGCCAAAAAGTCGATGAAGAATTTATTCTCGGTCTTCTCTTTTCCCGACATTGAATATGATCGAGAGGTTATCTTCGATTCCATTGATGGAGTATAATTATCAGGTATCTTCAATTTCTCACAAACAACAAACGACTCTGTCTAATAAATGAAGAAAAATATTTTAAATAAATTCAACCTATACTGGAAGCTCTACTGCTATCGGGTTTGAAGATAGTGACATTGTTGAAAAACAAACTTAATTGTTCAGTTAGTAGACTAATATGTCTTCCTCGAAATACCTTGAAATATTCAAGGAATTATCGTGGATAATGAAATTTTATTCAAAACTTTTGCAACTAAAGTACCACCGTCTTTCAAGATATGGAGAGTAATATTCAATGCAGCTAATACTAATTCCGATTGAAGAAATTCATCCATATTGTGTAGTCCAGTAACTGTGAAATGGGAAGTCAGTTTATGGAATAATCAAAATAAATTTACCATCAGGTGCACCATCACAAATAACCAAATCAGCTTTATCTCCTTTAAAATACTCCAAAATTTTCTTCGCTGTCGAAAGCTTCAGAATAATGATGGATAAATTTCTCTTTTATTTCACAAAAGAAAAAAACTTCAGTTATGTCTCCTTGTAATTGAATTACGTCATTTATCGGCGCCATTGGTTGTATGTCGACGGCTACGATAATTTTTTTCGATTCTTGTAATGAGTCATTTTGTTCGGGATCCCTTTCAATAATTCTCATATTTCCTTCTTCCTCTTCTTCTTTTTCCATTAGAGAAACGAAATTACTTTTTGAATGAAAGAGAATGTTAAAAACCAGTTTTTGAATGAAATTCCTTTTGGACAACTTGACTCCAACTTCCAGGTGCTGCACATAAATCGACACATCTTTCAACGTTTTCAAATATTTTAAAAACGTCATTAATTTCCAATAATTTATAAGCACTTCTCGCTCGCCATCCATCCGTTTTCGCATATCTATAATATATGTCACGTTTCTCTTTCGAACTTTTACCCATTAATATTTATAGAATTTTTGATCTAACACAGAAAAATGTTTATGGCACAAATTTAAGAATGAAATAAACACAATAAAATTTTAGTAAACTAAAGATGAAATAATTTAAAAAATGAAAATTATATGTGAATAAGAAATCGGGGACGATGGAGATGTTAAGCGAATTTTGTTCGTAATAAATTTCTGGTAATTTTCTTACGAGAACTTTTCGATTTCAATTCAGTTTCATCAGATACTTGTCGTTTGGTTTCAACAGAAGTTGCATCGTTCTCGACAATCGGCATCGATTTATTCAAATTTAATTCTCGTTTATGGAAATAACTTTCAATTTTAATTAATTTCGATTCAGAATCTGTTTCTATCTTTTCAGTGCTCTTCCTTTTTAACATGGGTTTTATCATCGGTTTCTCACTCTCTTTAACATCCCTTTCATGATCGATTATTTGAGTTTCAATTGAAGTCGTTAGATTATTATTCTCGTGAAGTATTTGAGTTGAATCTCCAATTATTTGTGTAGAATCTCCAAGTATTTGAGTTGAATCGTCAAAAATTTGTGTAGAATCTCCAAGTATTTGAGTTGAATCGTCAGCGAGTTGGTCCGATTCCTCATTATTTTGAAGAATTTGTGTTTCTTCTGAACAAATTCCAATTGAATCTTCTTCAAGAATTTGTGTCTCATCATTTAAAATTTGAGTTTCTACTTCGTTAATGAATTGGGTTTCCGTTTCAGAAGGTTGGTCCATAATTTGTGTTTCATCAAGAACAATTTGTGTTTGTGTTGATTGTCCATCGGAAGTTGTTCGACTTGTCGATTGATTGTCCTTCCTATCGGGAGAAAATAGAGAATCACTTCGATTCAACTGATCATTGAAGGAGAAGGGAGTGTCATCGGAGAAGATGTCACAAACGAATGTTTCATAAGAGGTGTTGTTATCTTCCATTTCTTTAGTCATACTCCTAATTCCAAAACGAGAAATGAAAATAACCCTTATCACGTCGTATGGAATGGAGAATATTTTGAATTTAATAATAGGTAAATTAAAGAAATGCTAAAATTTTATTTTCTTTCGCAATATAAATGATATAAGAACATACACTGTAAAGAAGAGATGAAAGAGATGAGTGAGATTTATACTAGATAAACTAAAACGAAAAATTATCAGAATATGAAATTAAATAAAATTATTTTTATTCAATTTAAATTTTACAACAACTCTCCTCAATGTATCGATGAATTGCATATAATATAATTGTTGTTGTTGTTGTGGGGAAGAATGATGATGATGATGATGATGATTAATTTCGATGGGATCAACATCATCAGCAATTGAGAGACGCGTATCAAACATAACATTCAATCTCTTCTCCGCAACATATGGAATGGATAAAGTTGTTAAATTGAAATTTTCATTTTCGCATTCTTTCAACGACAATGTCAACGAGAGACCGATGAGACATTGTTTCGTATGTTTGAGATTTCCAATGAATTCATGTGGAATGAACATTTGAATACAATCGCCAACCACATGAAAATAGATTGGTGGTAATGATAAATTAATTGATTTCCGATCAATTCTTATAATATTCTTCTTCTCTTTTCGTTTCATTGTTGAATTTCCGTCATGATGATTAATCAATTCATCTTCCGTCGTAAACAGGTCACTAATATCACATAGTGATGCAATACTACTACAATTATCATCATCGTTACTGAAGAGATCATCATCAGAAAATTCATTATCAAAATATCCATTTCGATGAAGAAGATGAACTGAATTATTTGTCGATTTCTTATTAAACGGAATAAATCGATCATTCAAACAACTCAACCAATTACTCACATAACCACGAATCAGATATTGATCATTATTAATCTTGTTATTGTTGTTGTTATTGAAATTTTGTTGATACTTTCTTGTACCATTTTCTTTAGTTTTTTTAAATTTCTTTATTAAATTTTCAGTGAGTTGAGGAGAAAGAAAACGATGTTGACCGGAATCACTCATCGTTATCGATTCGATGAGAAATCGATTTTTCATTATTTTATCATCATCACTCATTGTCATATTCATATCAATTCGATGTACATTATCAATAATACATTTACTATAACATTCAATATTATCAGACAATTGATCCTGCATAAATTCAAAAGAGAATAATTTAGTTGGAAGAGCTGAAATATCTTCTGATGTGAAATCTGTTCTATTTTTCTTATCATTCCAATTTGTCATCTGTTTGGATGACAATGTCCAAATTCCAAAAAGAATCGAACTATCAATGTCTAACATTTCATCAGTATTGAATCGATTTCTTTCGAAACTTTTATGAAGTTCCAATAAATAATTGTCGTTGAGACGAATTGAATTGAGATAAGCAGAACGAAGTAAATGAATATTTCCTTTCCGATTTCTATTAAATTCACTTCGTCTCAATCTCTTCACTTCTTTATCACTTTTAATCAATCGATATAATTGAGATGTTCCTTCTTGACATAGTGATGTCACATTCGACGAATTTTTCGATTTCACTTGTTTATAAGAACGACGAAATAAATTCTTTGATTTGATCACTTTATTCTCTGGTTCGAAATATCGGACTGTGTTCAATGTCTGAAGGAATGTTCTCCTCTTGAATGTGATTAATAATTCGACGATATTTTCACATTTATTATTCGAGGGAGAATATAATCGGAAATCGGACATATCATAATAAGTGAAATAATTACGGAAAAAATTTATCGGTTTATATTTATCGTCATTTGATAAAACGAATGTGACAATCGTTCCACCATTTCTCATGTTACCCACAAGAAGTAGATTAAATCGTTTACTAATTTTCATCCATTCAATCGCCCCATATTTCTTCAGATACTCCTCATTCCATAACAGACCGATCGATTGATAAAAATTATTTTTCCTTTGAATTAATTGAGATCGTTTTAAGAAATAATCACGATCATTCTTCTTTGATGTGTGTCTCCATTCTTCCAAATTCGTCTTAAATTCGATTAGTTCATTCAAATTGAAATTAATAGAAATTAATGATCGAGACATATCTTTCGTATGAATAATCAATTGATAATTTTCATCATTTCTCTTCAATCGAATTAAACTCAAATTGACACAATTCATTCGATGAATCTTTTCATTCATCTCCAGATCTAATTGACGTGAAATAGAAAATGGGTCGAAGGAGAAGACATGACAGAATAGATGAACATTCTCATGATTATTCGACTCCGTCATTGAAGTAGTGACGTCGGCACAATTTTTTGTGGTCGCTAACAAAATCAGATTTATTTCACCAGATCTCCGATAAATACAAAGGAGAGTTGATTGTAATTCGACATCCGAATTGAGTCGACTGATATTCGGTTGGAAATTGGATAAATGCAAAACCATTTTATCGATAGACGCTTCCGTTTTCCCGATCGAATGAGACGATGAACCAGAAGAAGAAATTGATAAATTGGAAGAAGATGAAGAAATTGGACAGATGTTGTTGTTGTTGGAGAGACAAATTGTTGATAAATTATAATTGGCTGTTTTTTGTTTGATAAAAATTGATCGTTTATTATAATTGATGGTCATTGTAATTTCATAATAATTGAGAGTGGATGATCGAGTATTTCCAATTAATAATAATAATTGATAATGTTTCTTATTATCTGATGATTCGGATAAGGAATCATTCTCATAAGCTACACCCTCCAAAACGATATCATTCCGACTATTATGAATAGGAAATCGAGTGATATTTCTCATACGACGATAATTTGATCTTAAAGATAATTTTTCCATATCATTCGAATTGATTGAAGTCGCCGATTTCTTCATGATATAAACGTCCATATCTGAAATATCATCATCTTCATCATCATCATCATTTGGATTCATCGTTTGATTCTCCAAATTATTTGTATTGGAATAAATTTGAAAATTCTTATTCTTCACCAATTCCATTGCCGACGACATTGGAGACCATAAAACTTCGATGAGTGACTCTTTCCATTCGCCATTCTTCGACGTCTTTTGTGCCAAGAGGAGAATGATGAATGAACTAGATGTATCTCTTATGGGAATATCATAATAACCACAAAGTAATTCTCTTAATTTCTCCTTCGATCGAACACGTCGTCTTTTGACTTCTTCGGCCATTTTGGCTGGTATCGAATCGGAACTGGATGACATTAATGTCATTGATGTGGCGAGTTGTGTTGATGCTTGATGATGTTTTGTAATCGATGAATTATTGGAAGTATTTGATGTGGCTGATATTTGAGATAATTGTGATATGGATAAATTAGTAATTAATTGCATCGTATGAGGAGAATGATTGGGAGAGATATGATTAATCGATAATCGTTCATCTTCTAATTTCATTAATTCATCTAATTTATGTTTTAATGATACATTTATCAAATTGGAATCTTTCCGTCTTGAATAAATAATATATGCTACAACCACCAGGAAACATATCAATAAGAGAATGAAGAGATTGTTGGTCATTTGGAGGATTTGACGAAAGATTCTAATTTCATTCCTCAATGATTTCTCATTCAATTGAATTAATCGAATTTTCTCCATCGACTCATCTTCCAATCTCTTTTTCTCATAAATATTATACACGTTCAACAACGGTGTAAAAGTGATATATCGTTGATATAAATGTTGAAAAGTTGACTCGAAAATCATCGGCCAATAAACATGTGACTGTTTCACTAAATGTTCATTTGCTTCTTCCAATGTGAATTTGTGGACGGACAAGAAATTATTAATGTTTTCGAAATAATTTAATTGTTTCTCGTCTGAACGATCAGTTTGTCGATTCGATTCGTTGTTATGAAATTGGTTGTGATGATCAATGATATTTTGAAGGAAAGAAGTAAATAGAGGACCGATGACGAATGCACTGATTATACTGATGATGACGATTCCTCGAATTGAGAGACATTCTCGTTTAATCCATCTCCAAATGACGAAAAGGATGAAAGAGATGGAGAAGGAATCATTATTTTTTTTAACTTCCATCAATTCATGATGACGAGAACAATAGAATTTGATGGATTTCTTCACAATTTTCGTCTCATGATTCTTATTCAATATTATTCGATTATCATTGTTGATGTTACGTATCTGATGAAATAAATTAATAATTGACCTCTTCTTCTTATTTAAGTAGTCGACATATGAAGATCCATTCAACGTTTCATCTTTCTTCTCTTCATTATTCATTAGATGATTCTTCTGATTCAAAGTAAACAATTGTTCCTCCAATGTCACTCGTTGAATATCGATAGCGATACAAGTGAGAAAGAAGAATAATTGAAGGAATAGATCAACAATCACTCCCACACAAATAAAAACGGCAAATTGTCGAATTTCCCTAATTGGCCAAATAACGCTAATCGTCAATGAGATGAAGAGTACGAGAACGACATTCTTTGTTATTCGCACACACTCTCTCCCCAGACCGAGCGGTACTCGATTAATTGCTTTCCAATGTACAGGAGTATGTGCAATGATGGAATGTGTCAATAGAACGATATTCTCCAATCCAACTAACATGACTAAATAAGGAAAAATGTCTTGATAGTCTGTTGAAATATATTCATTTCCAGCAATGAATGAAATCAATGCTAAACAAATGACAGGAGTGGCAATTACAGTCACTACAGCTGCTAATGCCAAACCCCATTTGCTTTTCACATGTGGCATATTATAAACGGATGCATAAATATAAACTAGAAGAATTGCATAAGTTATCGATAATGAAATATATCGTTCATATCCCAACCAAATATAATCGATTGAATAGAATTGATTATTCAATAGAAACTTTTCAATTTTATTAACATTTCCTTCATTCGAATTCTTTCCTTTCTCATATCCATCCACTATTTCAAATTCATTTAACAATAATTCTCCTATTTCTTCATGTAACAATTTTATTTGTTCATGATTATAACGATTGAGTAATATACTGACTGAGAAGGTTAAATGATCAGTATTGGAATGAACAAACATATTCTTCCCTCCAAAAATCATATCGTTCATCGTCAATCGATCTGGTGATCTCTCGATGAAATATCGTTTAAATTGAATGAAAATATTTTCAGTTCGTTCACTATTCCGAATGTCTTTCTTCAATTGATTCATTTCATTCGAATTCTTCTCATCAAATAAATTGAGAGAGATGGTTAAACATTCACTTTTATTTCCTTTCCACCATCGCTCACGAAACTCATTCACCAAATAATTTCTTTTGGAAATTTGAGCTATTTTCGATGTGAAATTATTAGTATTTCCCTTCAACGATTCATATGTCCAACAATTCAAATCCATCGAATTAATCTTCTTATTCATTCGATCCATCAATCTCATCACCGTCATCAATTCCTCATCGATATCCTCCAAAAAGAAATAACGGAAATAGATTCGATGAATATAAGAAAAAGGAGTTCCAATAAAGAAATTTGTCGATGGTGAATTGGTGGATGTGGATTCATTCTCTCGTTCTCTCCATTTCGTCGCGTCGATATTATTCAAATGTTCCAAATCAAAATTATGAATCCGTGGATGGTCTACTGCAATCGGATCTTTTGCCACATGGAAACTTAAAAAAAATTGCACATAAAAAAAAGGAAAAGAAGAAAAACCAGCAACATACGAAAATAATTATTGAAATTGAAATGTTTCTTATCGGATGTTTCGCACAATTCAATCCATGCTGATAGAAATAAGGACGGAACTTCGAATGAATCCAACCATCGAATTTTGAGAGAATCACTTTCATACTTATTTCGTGCTTATTCATTATTCTCCTACTTCGACGACTAATGACAAATCATATTTTCAAATTATTTGCAAGTAAATTTATTTTCGAAATAATTTCAGCTTTAAATTCATTTTTACTGTCAGTGTCAGCTATATCTGGTGCTCTTTCTTGTTTTCAGGCTTCCAAATCAAACTTTTATTTTTTTAAACCAATAACAAACGTAAGAAGAACAATAATTCACAACTTGAACAATAAGAATTCGATAATTCTTTACAATGTTTGACATATACCTTGATAATTGAAACATTTGAATGAAAAATTCTTAAATCCAGTTAATGCTCTCACTATGTAAGGTCTACCAACATGTAAATACACTTTCTTTCCATTTGTCTAAATTTAATGGCATGGTGTAAATTTTTAATTAAAAGTCTAAATCTTCTAAAAATAGTTTTATTATATGAAATTTGATACATTAACAAATCAAGAACAAAGAATTGGAATATTATAAAATGAAGTCATTGAAACATAACTTTATAGTTTCGATATGAACCGCTTATAAGTTTTTTATCTTCTTTACCATGGATGTCAAATCGGGAGCAAGAAAGAGAAAAAACCAGTTTTCAGCTTCCTCTGCATTATAGAGATCTTCTAACGTAAAAACTACAGAATGACATGATTTGTCTGTTCGTTCCTCCCAACTTGACATCCATGTTCTATAGTTTTTCCCGATAACTACCACGCCATGGATGTCAATTTAGATGTAATGTGGGTATAGTTATTAGATTATTCGTATATTGTGGAAGAAGTTGAACGCTCAAAAATATGTTTCTTCAAATTTGACATCAACAGTCAGATCTATAATAGTCATTGTAATCATTGCGTAGAAACGAAAGAATCTTAACGAAAGTAAGAACGTAAACTCAACTGGTTGTCAATGATAAATGACCGTTGTAAACTCCGACACAAAATTCGATGTTTTAGTTTCAGTTTTATTTCTTATTCCGTTTTTTGTTTTGCATTTATGTAAATGTCCTTCAAAAAACTTTATAGTTTTCTTATAATTGCTGCAAGTGGTTAAATATTTTGAAATTTTTTCGGAAATGAATCGAATATTCATTAAAGTTACTTTTATCAATTCTAGAAATTGTAGCCGATATGGTCCATTTGGACCATTTAACACTACTGCTCCATACGGTGGGACTTTCCATCGCTTTCTCAAGATTGCACCTACCTCGTTGCGAGGGCTCAACATGCGGTATCATGTTTATAAGAAGTTAAACTAATTTACACCAATTGAATTCCTACTAAATAGTTTCATCACAGTCAAAAGTCTTCACTTATAGTTCCATGGGATGGAAAACTTGAGTTACCTCAAGATTATAGTAAGGTATATTTCATTATACATGGTTATATGATAAATCCCACTATCGACTGGATGGTAATGTTAAGGGAAAATTTATTAGCCGTTAAGTTTTAATTTGAAATTTGAGGATAAATCGATCCAACTCTCGCCCACAACAGAATGACGATTGTACTGTAATTGTTGTTGATTGGAGTGCAGGCAACAAACCCTTTTATCAACAAGCTGTTGCAAACACGAGATTGGTTGGTGAAATAGTTGGACAAACCCTTTATCATTACGATAATATGGACAATGTATATCTCATCGGTCATAGTTTAGGCGCTCATATATGTGGCTATATTGGTAAGTATTCTAACAATGTACGACATATAATTGGTTTCTTTCTCTTCCATTCGATTAAACAAATTGTATATAATTAACTTTTAGCTCTGGATCCAGCCGGTTATATGTTCGAACACCTCCCAAATTATGCTCGTCTCTATAAGGCAGACGCGTTGAATGTTCAAGTGATCCATTCCAATTCAGCAACATCTATTTTCAACGGGTTGGGCATGGTAGCAACTTCAGCAACTGAAAAGATTCTATTGAATAATGGTAAACATCAACCAGGATGTATACATAGCCCGATAAAGAAACTTACCGGAACTCTGAATCAATTAGTGAAACTTAATTTTACAGGTTTCCCATTAATTTCTTATTATAAATATAACTCGAGTTGAATATGAATTCCATGTTAATTAGGTGCCCAATTGGCTCTGAGTTGTGATCATATGGCTGCTGTTTATTTTTTGATGTCAGTCTTCAAAAAGAATTGCATTTACCCAATGTATCATTGTGATACTTATCAGAATATGTTAAATGGATATTGTCCGATTTTTGGTGTAAAAGAAGAGTACTCTTATAAGAAGCCAAATGCGGCTGGAAAGAAATACATACTAACTGGCACATTTGATGTTCCAGATTTTAATTATTGTGGTTTCTTTATATTTTAAATTAATCTTATTTGGTCATTTCTTAAATCTTCAGTTCGTAATAGTTATTTGGGTTTTATACCTGAAAAAAATTTTGATGGTATGATAATGGCCGAGTTTTTTGATAAAAATAACAAATATATAAGATCTATCAATTTTCATAAGAATCACCTCTTGCCACTTTTTACACCCGGAAGGTTTGTCTTTTAGGGTCAAACACAAATTAGTATTTTTAATAATTTTAGAATTATTCTTGAACCTAAAAAGTATTTCGGTATGCAACTATCACATTCACGATTCAATACCATTACTAAAGGAATAAAGGCTGTCAAGTTATTGGTATATCCCAGGACGGAAAATATAACTTACAAATTCTTATCAAAGAAAATTTATCTTTATTCTGAATTCTTATCCGAAACGTTTCATCTTTCAATTTACAAAATTTCAAAAATAATGAGTTTCAATTTCAGATTGATTTGCAAGGCAACTTCTTCAGAATGGATAATGCGGACGCGTGTTGACTTCTATTTTCGTTGTCTTTTTGATAGAATAATACCGAGAGTGCTAGGCTGATCTCACATTTTGGTCGTGATTTTAATTATTACAAATCTTAATAGAAGATTATACAACATAGATTTTAATATTTAGATTTTATTAAAATTATTCAAAGAACAAAATTTATGTACCTTTCAATTCTTCTCATACTTCTTTCTTTTCATCTTTTTATGTTTGGATTAGAAGAAACGATCAAACGAAAAAGTAAAATTTTATTTTTTACCCACTTCAATCTTTAGAGAAAGGACTATTTTCTCTATCTCAAAGTAATCCAGGCAAATATCTCTTTAAAATTGAGAATCACAAAAATTTTTCAAACATTGGATAATTGTCTAATAAGTTTCATCTTGTGACGGTTTCCCGCGGAATATTGAAGATAGTCGAAGAAAGATATTTTATTCGTGGAAGATATGAAGATATAAAAAGATAAGATATAATAATAAAAGATAAGATATAATAATAAAAGACAATTAATTAATAAAACGTGAGCATCTAAGCTTATCGTTTTTAAGCTGTTACACGCTCTTCTCTTTCGATTAAATCCTCCATTCTGATAACCTTTTCCGCTCTTCCAATATTCTTTAGTCCCGCCTGGTGGACCTTTTCAACTCTTCCAGCACTGTCATAGCGTACTAGAACTTTATTATCCGGTAATATTTTAACAATTGTTGCACTTGATGAATATTTTGGTATTAGTTTCTTTGATTCAATAGAGTTTGGAAGCATGTGTAGTTCTTTCGCGACCTTATTTCCTACTTGTATATATGATCGTTGCTTATTCTTCCTATCATAATGGAGCTTCTGTCTTTCGAACGCTTTCCGAGCTTGTTCAAGTATTCGTTCTCTTGTTTCTTCCATGAGCTCGATTCGGTTGATTTGGTTCTTCATCATATTTTTGTCGCTTTTATCTACCGCTTGTAGTACGTCCATAACCGGTATTATGTTCGTTGGATATTTTGGACTTTTACCAAATACAATTTCGAATGGTGATAATTTGGTAGTCGAATGTTGTTTGATGTTATAAGCGAATGTGGCTTCTGTTAAATGATCTTCCCAATTTTGATGATTGTTGTAGTTGCAGATTCGTAGCGCGGACCGGATCGTTTTGTTCAATCGCTCTACTATCCCGAGTGATTGATGATGGTGTGGTGATGTTACTAATTGTTTTATTTCCCATTTTTCTAAGAATTTCTTGGTTTCTCCTGAAATAAAATTTGATTCATTGTCGGTGCGAATAAAAGGCATCTTTCCGAATCTGAATATCAATTTCTCCAATGATGAAATAATATTTTTCGCTTTTTGACTGCCTAATGGAAATGTTTCTGCGTATCTGGAATACACATCGACACAAACAAGAATATATTTGTTTTGATAATTCGATATTTGTAGCGGACCCATGACATCTAATTGCCATTAATAAAAAAGTTCTTCGCATTTTCTCGTTTTCATTTCTGGCTTCCATGAAAAATTTGAATGCTTCATTCTGACACAGAAGTCACAGTTAAAACAATAACTGCGCATATCGGTTTTCATACCTTCCCAGTGGAAATATCTTTCGATTTTTCTGAATACCTCCTTCCAATTATAATGAGAAGCGAATGAAGAATTATGAAATTCAAAAATAATTTTCTGCTTTATTATTTCTGGGGTTTCGATTACGATTTCGTTGTTTCCATTGAACGGTTCTTTCATTATTAGTAGTCCGTTCTTCATTAAATAACTCGATTTTGTTGGATGATGCAGTAGTTCTTCTAATAAGAGATTATGTATAAACGATTATGCAGTAGTTCTATGCGGTATTAAAGTGGATCCATCGTTATCAACGACAAATCCCAAATACGTTATTCTTTTTTTTGTAACGTGACATTTATCGATACGTATTTTCAGATTTGCATCTTTAAGTTTAGAAAATACTTTTTCTACATCTTTAATGTGGGAATCCAAATCTTTACTGAACACTATAATATCGTCGAGATATATCAGTACGCTTCTATTGATCATATCCGGGAATAATTTCACCATCGTTTTCTGGAAAGTTGCCGGACCATTACAAAGACCAAACGGCATCCGGTTGAACTGATATTGCTTGTCGTTTAACGTGAATGCTGGTAATACCCGCTTCTTAAATCGAACGTAGAATAATATTTATGACCCGCGGATTTCCTTAGAAGCTCATCGTTTGTTGGTAGCGTAAAAACTTCTTATCAGACCTCAGGAAGGAGACAGACCTTATCAGACGATGGATCTTTTATCGACTATCACTTATTATCAGTACGTTCGTTTTTCATCTTGCATCTTATCCAAAATAAAGCAATCTCGTAGCTAATATCTATCTTTTATCTAAAAATTTGTAACTGATACAAAATAGGAAAACTACATTTGATACATATCAACTCATTTCAATTCTTCTTTGGGTATTGCATATAACATTTCTTCCCAAGATTAGTTTCTTTCAACACTTCAATCTTACAGGTTTTACTCACAGTTGTTAGTTCGATTAGATGGTTGATTATTGGTGGAAGAGTTTCTCCACAGTTAATTGGAAAACCGTTTTTTACAATAATTCTGGTGACAAAACGGTATTCATTATTTTTTCTTAATAAATCTCTCGCACTCGATATTAATTCTCATTTTATTTTTATTTTTGTTGCCATTCCGCCGAACAGTATGAATGGAAAAGACAGATGTTCGTCAGACATGATCATTTGTATCCGTAAATACTTGCGATCAACCGTATTTCGAATTCACGCTCAACATATTTGTTCGGTCGTGATATTCAATGTTCTTTTCGTCAATTTTTATGGTGATAGTTGCAAAAAGAAGAACACTGTGTTGATGATAGAGGATATTCTATCCTATGAATGTAAAGATAGGAGATTTGTCATTGTTGAAGTGGGAAAAATGTCTTGCGTAAATTTGACTGTTTTTTCGTTCATTTGCAATATAATTCCAATGATTGTGGGACTTTCTGTTCTTCAAATGATTTGATGCATCCGGTTGAACTCTTTCTTCGAAATTTGATGTCCCACATACTTTATTTTCTCTTGAAAAAATTTGCATTTTTCGAAATTTTATTCTTCACGTTTGCTTCACGAATCTTAGTGAATACTTTGTTGAGATGATCAAGATGTTCGTCCGGAGAATTTGAATACACCAGTATATCGTCTAAATATAGTGCCGTATATTCTCTAGAACTTCCTTAATCATTCTTTGGAGAAATGGAAGAGCATTTCGTAATCCGAAAGGCATTATTTTAAATGAATACGTTTTGTTATATGTTCGAAATGGGACGTATTTCTGACATTCTTCGTCCATCATGATCTGATAATAACTATTCTTCAAATCGATTATTGAGTAACAAAATTTGCCACTTTCCATCTTTCCTCGTCACTAGCATTAATGAAAAACTAAATTCAGGGCTTGTTTCAGCTATTATGTTGTTTTTTTTCAAATTTCCTCTATTACTTCTCGCAGCTTGAAAGGAATGTGATTGAAATGAAAAATGATTTTCTTTCCATTTAATTAAATTCGGAACTTCTTTGTTTGATAGCATCCAATATTATCGTCCGAGCCGATAATTTTCTTGTTCGGTTCCAGATTTTTACAAAGATATTCCGTATGATTATTCGTTAATTTTTGATCCGATAATTTTGCTCAAACAACATCGCTTATTCGATTATCATCGATTCGAATTGCATTTATTATTCCATTCGTTCTTATCGATCCTCGGATTTTTTTATTTTGCCCATCAATATTTTCCCCAATAATTATGGGAACTGCCAAATTATGTATATATTATCTTCAACTTAATTAGCATGAATAAATTGTTGATTTCACAATTTCATGTAATGGCACCGAATACTCTGATCTCTGATCCATCGGCTACTACAATTGATGAAATTAAATTTAAGTTCCTCAGATCTTTTTATTCGTCCATCATCGGTGAAAATATTTTTCGATTCAATTGAAACTTAAATTATTCGTTACTTATTGTTCCGATTTTTATGGACCAGCCCTTTCTATGTCTAACACTGGTAAGTCTCTTATGTCTTGACGGAACATATAACTATTTAATAATTACATAGCTAATAATAATAATAACTATAATTCTAATTGAGTGAAATTTGCTGAGAACCGTTTAATAAGGCATTTATGTTCTCCGTCTGCGAATTGAAGCATTTTCCACTTCTTATTGCTCATAGTTATCTGAATATAATTCTTTCTAATAATGATTTTTTTTACTCCGATAAAATTTTTCTGTTCTTATTATTCGTTGGAAGTTCCTCAATCTTTAGATGATGGTCGTCATATTACCTCTAATTTCGACATCACTTATCTATTCCGCATTATTTACAATGTGAAATCGATATTGGAAGGGAATTTATTAAAGACAATCGGTACAGCCGGTTATCTTCTTTTCTTCTTAATTTACTCCGAGGTTATTTGATTCTATAAATAAAAAAAAATATAATCAGTATTGGGGTTTATTTGGATGAATTTCCAAATTCTTTTAGTTCAATTTTCAGGATGACTAATATGTTTAAAATCGAAAAGGTTTACGTTCCAAAATTAAATTTCATTTTTAAGTTTTTTCAAAATTTTCGATTTCATTTTAATTGCGAACAATGACCACTCTGATTCATAAATCGGAAATTGAATTGGAAGATATAAGAGACCCCTACAACACACCTCCCCACATTTTGAACAAATGTGGCGTTTGTTATACCTTAACCGCTCTCCAATTGATCATGGCATCCCCATCATTGATGGTATTGTTATACGAAAATAACCATTGTTCTCCAGAAATTTGCTCTCAATTGCAGAAGAATATTCCATTAAAATCTAAAACCAAAATTAAGTTGGAACAAAATATCGAACATGCTTATTTGATTCATGAAGTTATGATAATGATGGGTTTCCAATCAGATGATTCTCAACTTCATAAAGGATTCTCTTGTAAAGATCATCCTCATTCTTCGGGTTGTCGAAAACTTGAAGAAAATGTAAAATTAAAAGAGACTCATATTGGCAGTTTAGTTTTATGGAATTTTTATAGATTAATTTTACTCAGATCAAATAATCGATTAGCAGAAAGAGAATGTCGTTCAACAAATATCACCAATCCGTTGCAATTAGTTAGACAGAAATTCTTGAATTATTCGTTTGAAAGACCAGAAATTCGAACTGAGCAATTACAATTTTACGACGACAATGACCGTAAAGGAATTTGGAAAAGTCTGAAGAATTATTTCTGTTCTAACTTTAAATCTTTATCATATAAAAGTACAACTGATTATGTAGAATCAAATGAATTAGATGTAAACTTTAATTCAGTTTTAATGTTGATCTTCAATTCTTTATTCTACAGTGGAGGAGGCGTTCGACAAAATGAAATTGTTGCTCATACTTTTTACTCCAATGGTTCAAAAGAAATATCGGAATTGAAATATACAAGTATTTTCCCTCTACCGCAAAAAGTCGACCATCCATATTTTTTGACATATTATCCTCATTTAAATTTGACTTTCATCAAATTGACCATGTTTGAAAATATAACTGAAGACGATGTTAAGACATTGGGAATATATATGTATCTGTCTCAACCTTGGGAAAATGGAGTTTTTCATTCGGCAAATGAATGGATGACAATACAAATGACCGAATTAGTTCAAAAATATTCAATTCCATCGTCAGTAATCATTGGTTTTGAAAGGAGTCATAACTTTTTAATGCAATTTTATCCATCATCATCAATGATCAACGATTTAGCGAAGAATATCAGAAAATCATATATGAAACATAATGAAAAATATATATTTTTAACGACGTATCGTGAATTTGACGCAGTTTATCGAATTGTTCAATTTAGTTTACCTGATAATTTCTGGTGTGGTTTAACACCATGTTATAAGAAACTTTTCAAAAACTGTAATTCTTTGAAAGAAGAGAAGAATGAAGAATATGAAGTTTTCGCCTTTACTCTTACAATGTATCAAAATGAATATAGGATGTGGATGAAATCATTCGTTTCTCCAAATCTAATTAATTCAGAGGTCGAAAGAACTATGTTAAAGAGACTAAACGTAATTTCGAATTGGTTGGTGAGTATACCACAAATCAAGAATATAATAGACGAAGTTAATAAATATAGAGAGAATGATATCATCTCATATATCAAGAATGTTATGGAAGAGATCATTCTTAAAGAAACTCTTCATAATTTAGAAGTTACAAATATAATAAAAAAAAGTGGAATTATCATTGACGGAATATCGAATCCATCTCATGCGTTAGCGTTAGTTCGCAGTTTTAGTTCTAATTGGTGGTTAGTTAATAATGATAAAGTTGTACCTATTGAAAATTTGAAGGAGTTCTTCCATAGCACTGATTTTCTAACCACTGTAACCCCTGAAAACACTGCTTGGCAACGGAGAAATACCTATCAGAGTTTGATAAATAACTTAAGAACCGTCATTAAACCTATGAAGCGAACACCATCAGATCAAAATGAAGTTAAAGAACGTTTTAGTGGGTCATGTTTTTGCAAGTTAATTACAAGATAAAGAGGTAAAAAAAACGATGATAAATTGACCAATTATCTAAACAGACGTTTTTTCTCCTTTCAACGGCCAAAATGTCTAACATATAGGTCTGGTTAAATATATTTAGAATATTCTTTTATCGTATAAAATTTGAACTGAGGCATTATAAAAGATATGACATCAAAGTCTTGTATAAATAACATATGCTGAACAGCATCAAAATATCTTGATGCTCAGAATACTTTGAATGGTGGTGTAGTGGTTCTCACTTGATAGAAGGACGCGAGCTCGAATCTTCATTTTGATTTTTGTAATAGAATATTAGAAATTAGAATTAAATCAATAGAACCTTAAAGCAATAGACATGTTTAGGTTTTATAAAACAGGTCATAACCTCTATCTACAACTTCATTTCGAATAATGTTCAATAACTTATAGGAATAGATCTTTAAAAATAGAAATTAAAAAAAAAAAAAAAAATTTTTAAAAAAATTTTTTTTACATTTATATCTTATATCTTTTTTAACATTTGATTTCGAAAATGTCGTCGAAGAGTTCTGACGATATCGTTAAGAACGATGCATCCATCTCTGAGGAGATGTTGGTTGCTCTACAGAAGATAGAAACCAATCTGTTAAAAAACGAACAACCCGCAAAACGT
>JALJEE010003280.1:0-35595 GCA_023231475.1 Seison nebaliae | reverse complement strand
CGTAAACTTGTTTCTTCTACATAGCTCACAGGAATTTGATATACGTTTTATGATTTGATGGGATTTAGGGTGGTAGTATTGATGACAGATGATGTTCTTCATGGCATTCATTCCTCTGTGAATGAAGAATTGATGTTGATGTACTTTGTTAATAAGTTTTTCGATAATTTCGTTAGGCACTACAATTCGATCGGGACCTGTATTCACATTCATTCCTTCAATTTCTTTGCGCTTTCGATACAATATTCCGTCGCTCATTTTATATCGGTCATCTTTTACTTCTTTTAATTCTCTGATCCAACTGCAATTTTCTTGGATTTCTTTCCAGTGGAACTCTTCTTCGATCGAATATATTGAAATTGAATTCTCGTCAAGTTCTTCTTGTCTTGACAAAAGATCGGCAAAAGTGTTCCTTTTCCCCTGGATGTGATGGTATTCCAGACAATAATTTGATAGATATTCCCTCCATCTCGTTCTTCGGGAGTTATCGTCGGCTTTTTGCAGCAATGATATGGCTTGTTTTGAATCACTTCTTATGCTTATTCGAATAATAAATAATATTTAAATTTTTTTACGGATTCCACGATAGCTAATGCTTCCTTTTCATTGATATGCCAGTTGTTTTCGCTACTCGAAAGGCTTCTTGAAAAACATTCTACGATGTTCTCTTCATCGACAGTCAACTTCTGCGATAGTATTCCGGCAATTGAATGACGAGATGCATCCGTCGTCACAATAAATGGTTCCTGAAAATTCGGTTGATTTAGCAGAATACGTTCGCTGATTTTATCGATTATCAAATCTTTGGATTTGGTTGCCGTATCCGACCATTCAACTTTCTTCGACTTTGTTGTTATCAACTTTTGGATAGGTAATATTATTTCTGCAAAATTCGGGATATGGCGACGATAGATGTTAAGGGATCCGATTAAAGCTCTGACTTCTCTTACCGAACGAGGATTCGAAATCTCTTTTAACATCTTTATTTTGCTTGCCAATGGCTTAATTCCTGATTTGGATACTTCAAATCCGAGGAAAGAAATGGTGCTTCTTCGCAACTTACATTTCTCGATATTAATAATTAGATTGTTGATTGCCAATCGTGCTAATACTTTTGCGATGAGTTTGCAATGTTCTTCGATTGAATCGCTCATTACGATTATGTCGTCCAAATAAACCAATATTTTTGGATCTTCGTCGAAAATATTCGTCATGTGACGTTGGAATGTCATGGGCGCATTCATTAATCCGAATGGCATTTTGACATATTCAAACAGACCATTAGAAGTTCGAAATGCGGTTTTTTCGACGTCACTTTCGACTATATCGATTTGATGAAAACTCTGATACAAATCGAATGTGGAATAGAAACTGTACCCACTGACTTTTATGATAATAAATCGTCAATTGATTAAGATGATAAAAAGGATAAACTGATAAAAGGGATACGATTAGATGTGAAGTAAAGTTCCATTTTATCTTTCCAATTCCTGAACGATTCATTATCGTGACGAGTTGGTGGATTGATCTGTCCCACGATGATATTTTCTAACTCTACCTTTTCTGTCGGAATTAGTAAGTTATCTTGTATTCTGAGACCGGATTTAATTTCAATTTTCGAGTTTTGTTTCTCGAATAAGAAACGAAGTGCTTCAATGTTTTCTGGAAGGATATCTTCGATTATTTCCGTGATTTCTTCCGCAAAGAAATTTTTTTTGAAGTTTCTTCTTTTTGACGAAAAATTGTGCTTCTTACACTTACGCAAGAACATTTCGCCGATCTTTCCGATAATGTAGAAATGATCGTGGTTCCAATTGGGTTGTTCGATAGACGTTATTCTGTATGTCGGGAAGCTTTTCGCCAATTTATTTCCGTGGTGGTCTTTGACTTTATCGCATGTGATAATTTCTTTCGTTCTTATTGACACGATTCCCCATGACGTTATTTTTGATACAGATTTGATACCCATGAAGATACAGATCTTTTAGATTGAAGTCGAGGAAGATTTTATTAATGTTGTTGTTTTATATGGAAGAGAAGTGAAAAAAAAGCTAAAGATTTATAAAAGGTCATTTATTTTGTTTTTACTCGTTACAATGTAAAGACTACCTATGGCTCCTGTTGTGATTGGAGAGGTTGGTCCAGTTCGTTAGAACTCATTACGATGACAAGATATAAAAAGAAGATATTAAGATTAAGTACTTTATTAAAGTCAACAAAAAAAGAACATGTGTCTTTCTTCAGCCACTTAGTTGAACTGAATTCACAACATTAGACTTTATAATTTAATTTATAATTATTAAAATAAACAATTTTATTGAAATATAAGAGAAGAAATAATCCCAATATAGGAGAAACGGAAAAGAAATTTTCTAAAATTTTGATTTGATTAAAATAAAAGTTTGTGACATAACGTTTGTTGGTGAAAGACCAAACTTAATTGATTGTTTTAATTCATTGATTAACGTTCCTGAATCATTTCTTCTCAAATGATCTATTACTTTATTTTCCATTTTGACTCTTAATCTTGTACGACTGTTGTAAGATTGATCGTTCGGAGGTAATCTCTTACAATTATTGTTAGATATCATCATGTCAATGAGATTAGTCGATAAATAAGCTCCTGCATTTTCGCTGTTACCATCTTTGCCTTTCGTATCGAAACTGACAAAATTGATATTGAATATATCATCAAATGTATCATATTTCTTTGATAATCGATTCATTTCTAATCCTGCATAAAGGATCAATTCCTGGTTTACACCTCCAATTCCTCTTTCATTTTCTGGAAGTAGTTTATACTCCGGTCTTCCACTCATCATCAAACAGAATTTAAACACTTCAGAATTCAGTCGATAATCATATAAAAATCTCATAAGCTTAATAAATTTCTTCTTACTCATAATTTCATTTTTCAGTATTTCTGTTTCTAAATATGCGATTGATTTGGAATTTCTTCCTTCTAAATAACTACAACAGAAAAATGTTAAGAGAGCTATTGATTTACCCATTAACATTCCAGGAAACTTCATTGACGTGTTTATTACAAAAGGAAGATATCCCATTTCTTGTTTGATGAAAGGAATTGTCTTGTTTATCGTTTGTACGTTGTCAGTCAGTATAATATCAATTGGAAGTGGCCCATTTCTTTTCATTTGTTCATTTAGTTCATGAGGTTCCATAGAATGAGTTTCATCATCTGGTTTGTTAGATGATAATTCTTCAAGTTTAGCTACTTCCGATTTTATAACATTTTTAATTTTTGAGGGTAACGTATCCCATATGTCCAGACGAATAAATAAACATTTACAAATTTTCGGAGAGAATTCTCTCTACAAATTCTCATTACAAAATGAAATTGTATCAGATTGAAACTGATACAATTTCATTTTCAGTTCGTTTTATATCAATTGTATCTGATACAATTAATCCAACGATCTAATTAATAAACTTTGTATTATTATTTAGAAAAAATAACTTTGGCAGGTAAAGCATTTTCAATTAATTGCCGACCTTTTAGAAAAGATAAAGTTTTCCATATGAAATTAATTTGAGTTTTATTGACTTTCTTCTCTTTGAGAATTTTATCCAACTTAATCATATCCTCTAAACCAATCCCAATGGCAGATAAGCTTATTAACGACGAACAATGATCTTTGAATAAATGAAAATTTTTTAAATTTAAAGAAATTAGAAGAAACCTGAAATAATAACAAATAATATATCTTCCTCTCCAATTTTGTCCAGCATTTTATGAATTTCAACACCAGCTGTGTTCGATTCTGTGTTACATTGTCCTTCTTCGTCTGATTCAAAAATTCTCATCACTCCTGTTTCTTTTCTTAACTTTACCTCAGTAGAAATATTAGCACTAAATTTGAATCAAATTTATCAGTAAATAGATAATTGAAAGAACTAACAATTTATATTTATCTTTATACACAGTAACTGTACTAACAATAGAATCATTTAAATGGTCATGCACCATATCTTGAAGAGCGTAACATGCTCCCAAAACTGAACATCCAAATGCAGCGATATGAACGTTCCTTTTTAATTTGAAATAATGCCGATCGTCAATAACCAATTGTTTATTCTCATTTAATTTGATTCTTTCTAAAACACATCTCGCTGGATCAGCATTCTTTAAGAATTCTTTAATGATACTGAAAGAATCTTCTTCGATTGCTTTCGACTTTTGAGGATTCTGGTCAAATTTTAAGGAAATACTAAATTCTGTAATATCAATTAGATGTTAGGTTTTCATCAAAAAAATTTAAACTCTCATATTTTCTAAGTGATTCGTACTTGTTGAACTTGGAGACTCCCCTCTGATGCTTCACGATACTTTTGAAAGAGATCGGACACTTTAATAATTTATTGAGATATCTCATTGAAAAGTTAAACATTTTAAAATCTAATTATTAGAGAACTATAATAAAGAAAATCTTAAGCATCTTTAAACTAAGTATGGATAAACAAAATTCAAATCTCAAATATACTCACGATAGAAAAAGATAAATTATAAATATATTGTGAGATAAATACCTTTTAAATTGCAATAAATAGTCATCGTATATAGTCTAATTGTTATATGTGGTCTTTATCGCGCAAGAATTATTTAACTTTTTATTTCTACGAATTTACTTTTTTCATTGTCTCTTCTATAGAAGAAATTTCATATCATATTTGATATCATAACTATAGTTATGACATATCTCGATTTTCCCATTGTTATACAACTCTATGCAAAAGTAATCAGATAAAAATTGGTTATTTTTTTATGTTAATTATTAACTTTCTTCAAATAGTATTATATTCGTGAAACATGATCGATAGATAGTCCTTTAACTATTAATAGTTAAAATATCAGGGAAAATAAAGTTAAAGTTCATGTTCAAATAATCGGTTAATTAATAAACTTCATTTTTTTCAATTTTTGAGATTCGAAAATCACATTTAAGCGATTGAACTTAAAAAAAATTTTAATTGAAGTTAATCATCCACTTCACACCTAGTATCTCACACACTAGTCCAGTGTTCCTAGTAAGTAAAATATGGGATTTCAACATGAAAAATCGATTCTGAACCTAAAAAAAAATTTAATATGTATGGTATGGCTAATATTTATGTACTTTTTGAACATTATTCGAAAAAGTTTTTTTCCATTGTCTAACAGTAAGTAAGGTTGCTTGATTAATAAATTATCACATCTTCTTCAATACCATCAATAACTCATAAATACAAATTTTTGTTAAAAATGGTTTTTGAAAACCATTTCTGCGCACATATTTAAGCGCTTAACAATATATCTAATTTAGAATCGATGTGTCTAAAATTTAAACGTTATATGAATCATAATATGAACGAATCCCTGGTCAGTTTTAAATTTTGGATGATAGGTTAAATATTGGAATTTATTATTTCTCCAAAAACGCTTATCTAAAGAAAAAAATACTACGGAATGATATTCAATGAAACTGTTAATTAAAATTTTTAATTATAGTTGTTTTGATTTACCTGATGAGTAAATTGCACACATTTTGTTTGTAATAATGCTGATATACCAATTTAGGTATTTTAACGAGTTTGTGGCAACGGTTATGTAAGACATCTGATGTTACAAAGGACCCGATTCTGGAGAAGAACTAAGACTAACTCTTGGGGGTGGGTTTAATTTCCTTCGTTCAGCTCGAATCTCATATCTACTTGGACCTCTATTTTTGAATTCAACAGATCCATCCAATGCCTGCATCACCGGTAAATTATCAATTGGGTCATCTAATTCTCGGGATGGTGATCTTGAAGGTGACTCGCGGAAGACTGGAACATCCCAGTCAACTAATGATTCGCGTACAGTTGGTTGTGTTGACGGTGATCGTGGTGGTGGTGACATTGATTCGGATGCTTCCCCTACGGACGACGCTGGTGATGATCCTTCCGACGAAGCATCATCGGCATTTGCAACATCGTTAACCAGCGAGTCAAGAACGTTGGATATAACATCTTGAGCAGCTTGAGCATCTCTCGCTGCGTTTGCTGCTTGTCGCGTCCTAACATCGTGACGCCTCATTGCTCTTAATCTGTCTTCTCGTAATCTGCGACTTCTCCTAGATCTTGGATGTCTTTTTCGGCAGTCATATACGTCGACCAATAATAGCGAAACCGCTAATATGATGTAAAAAAATTTCATAACTTAAAAAAAAAATACAAAAAGAAAAAAAATACAAAGAACAAAATTCTATAATGAAATTGAAATGAAATTTCGTTTATTTATACTCAACTACCAAGCATATTTCTTGAGTCAAAATCCAAATTCAATTCGCAATTCGAATAGGAACTAATAGAATATTATTTATGCACACTGTAGATCGTTGATTCTTTTCATTTTTTCTAATAATTTCAAAAATGTTTCATTACTATGTAGAGTTTGTGAATCTTTATATCGATATATATTTATCGTCATGATATTGTGATGGATCGATTATTAAAAAAATTATTAACATTTTCTACGATTATTATGATGTTCAATCGTATATACTTCTTGAACAACCTCTAGCGATAAATAAACCAGTTCAAAAATATCTTCTGGCATTCGATTCTGTTTATTAATTCTTACAGATCAAATGTTCGGAATTAGTGAACTGATTTGGTTTCTAATCGCACCAACAATACATATTCTATCTTTTGATCTTCTTTTCAAATCCTAACAGTTATGAGGAGGTTACGAAGTACCCCTAGTCTAACATGTTGACATGTACATGTTAGGAAAAGAATAACTAACAATGTTGAATTTAGTTAAACTTTAAAGTTTAATTAAAATTCTAATGAAATTAAAAAGAAAAGAATGATCACAAGAAATTAAATTTAATAAAAATACGTTTAATTTGCACCGAGCGTATTTGACATTTATCCGTATCCAGAATCCGTAATGCAGAAAAAAGTATGAATGAATCTCAATATATATCACAATTATGATATATTAATAATATGACAAAAATGTTAAATTTAATATTTCCCATGACTACCTCCATGATACTATGATTTCTCAGCTGACGTATTAACACCCAAATTTCTTAAATAATCTTCCCATTTCCGTTCTTCAATGATATTTTCCATCTTTCTCATAAACGAAACTAAATTTTCTGCGATCTGAAATCTATTTTCCAACTCATCCAAACTGTTTATCATTTGATCGATATTTAGTTCGGTCGCCGAATAAATGGAAATGAAACACTTTTCAATTTCTAAAATAGTTAATAATTCTGAATATTCATATCCATATTCTCCCACATTTTTACTCTTTTCCATCTTCAAAAAATGAACAATTCTATTTGCAACTTTTTTGATTGGACACCATTTCCCATGAAGATATCGAAGTCGTAACATGATAAAATAAGGGAATGGACATTTATGTAGTTTATTATTTCCTTTGATCGTATATAGAGCACGAATATAATGTGAGTCTATGATTCCATACTTGTCGTCAGTCGGATTCAATTTTCCAAATGACCAATACATTTTATGCGTCATATAATAGTTAAAGAGACGTGGAGGAATGACCAATATATTTTTTACAAATTCTCCTTGGGCTCTTTTTAACCATTGTTTGTTTGAAACCGACATTATTATCGAGATTTTCGGAAGGATATTCTTTTAATTCTTATTAATATTCTCAACGGTATAGATTTCCTGTTGTAACGAAAAATATTCTTTATAGTTTTTAACGATTGTAAAGATGACGATGAGATTACAGTTAAGTATTCAGTAGCGAACATTTTAATAATTTAAGGCGAGGAGGAGGAGAATAATAAATAAAATTTATTTGAATAATCTTTGCATTAAATAAAACGAGTGATAAAAATACTTCTAATCTTCTAATTTCATTATGGAATTATTCGATAATTTGTATTCGAGTCCTAATTATTATTTGTAATTAGATTTGTTGAACGATAACGTCAGATGAATTATCAGGAATCGGAGAATAATAATCTTGATCCTCCTCTTCGATTTTATGTTTGATATGATCTTTTATATTTCGACGACAATTTCCACAACAACAACATTTCGTCAAGCAGAAAAAAGGTAGACAAACAACTTGACACCTGTTGTAGGGAACACAACAACAAATTTTTCTAAATAAACTTTTCTGTTTTGGAGGAGGTCGACTTGGCGGATATTGTGCATTGGTTCCTTGTGCATTATTATTCAAATGATCAGAAGATACCTGATTCAGGGCTGGTAGTGGAGTTGACATGACATTAAGTGCATGAATTTCTTTTAATTCTACATATTCAATACTTTCGTCAATGATGTCGCTGATGATTTGTGAGGAAGTGATGAGATCCATAGTTAGTTGACGGAATAAGGTTGGGAAGTGTTTTAAGAGAAAAGAGAAATAAAATGGGGGGAAAATAAGAAACTCAAAATAAGAAATAGTTGGGAAAGTTTAAAATGTTTACTAGTTTATTTAAATTATTTTGGAATTGAAAAGAATTCTTTGAATGATTTTCATTTAAGTTTTGAGAAAACATAAAGACGGAGTCACCGAACAAAGAAACAGGATGACAATAGGAACTGATAATAAAAGAATGACAAAGATCAATAAAAATTCCAAATTTCCACCGCCCATCGAATGCGAAGATTCTGCTTGTCTCGTTAATAAATTTGATAGTGTTTGAATTGTGGGCACATTATTCTTCGTTCTCTTTATCACTTCTGCATTATCGCCCAACCACTTACTCAATTCGGGTAACTCGAAATATTGTGCTTCCCCATCCAAAAGCACATCGAGATCATCAATAAATGATGATTCCGTACAAAGATAAATGTATCCGGTTCTCATGAAATTGAGAACGTGTCGAAAAAGAAGCGGATCTCGATCGAAGAAAACTGTTTTCTTACTATCTTTCGGCCAATTTGGATAATCTCCATTAATTATCGCATAAATTTTCGAATTAGGAAATCGATAAATCGTTTCTCTTCCTGTCTGGAAATATTCGCCACCAACATTGAACGAAATAATCTGATCAATTGGCATCGAAAGTATCTTAACCGCAAATCGTTCTTAATAGTCGAAACACACTACTACCCAACGAAATAAACAAACAAACGAAAAAAAAGAAAATACTTCCCATTTTCCTCTTCTGTTCTTTAAGAATTCTACTCAAAAACTTCTAAAAAAATTTTGAAATTCACTTCGTTCTACGAATTGTCCTAAAATAAACTTATTTTTTTTATTATTAAATTCAAATTATTTCCAATTATTATTATCTTGGATGACAGTTGAGATTGTAACTGATCTTTAATTCGTTCCATAAAACGACCGTTGGCATATGATTTGATTGAATTTTTAATTTAATTTGAAGCATTTGCTTAAGTAGAAATCATTCTAATTTTTGGCTTCAATCAATTGAAAGAAAGTAGAAAATTAAACAGCAAAAAAATGGGTGACGAAGTAAAAGAGACGAAAATGGATAAAGTGAAGGATGGTTTGGAGGAGATAAAAGACAAAGTGAATTTCGAGTACATTGTCGCGATATGTATCGGATTTTGTTGGATGATCTATCTCATTCTCTCCATCATCTTCAATTTCGTTATGGATTTTTTGAAGGAATTTCTCTTCCCAGTCTTCCTTCCGATTCCACGGCCAGAAGCATTGGACAAATATGATCACAATATAATCACACTGACAAATGGACATCAAATACATTTCGTTGAAGGTGGAAAAGAGAATTCGGAAATAATGATTTTCGTTCATGGTTTTCCTGAATGCTGGTACTCTTGGCGACATCAACTTGACGAATTTCAAAAGACACATCACGTCTATGCCATCGATCAACGTGGTTATGGTGAGAGTGATCAACCAACGGCGATTAAAAGTTACCGAATGAAATATCTGATTGAAGATATTCATCTTTTCATAAAAGACCAATGCGGAGAATCGAGTTAAATGCCATTTTAAAAATTTATAATTTTTATTTATATTCAGAACCCATTCTTATTGGACATGATTGGGGAGGAGGAGTTTGTTGGGAATTCTCTGAAAAGTATCCAAATCAAATTAGTTCACTTATCATTATGAATTGTCCACATCCATTAGCATTCCGTGAAAATATTCGAACGTGGAAACAATTTTTAAAATCTTGGTTTGTTTAAATTTTAAGCTTCAATCCTTCACATTTCTTTTTTCGTAGGTATATTTTTTTCTTTCAAATTCCTGTCATTCCGGAAAAGTATCTCCAATTTCGAGAATGTTCCACCATAATCAATTTCTTTCATTCGAAAGAAGCTGGATTAGTTAACAAAAAGAATTTCGATGTAACGGAAGATGAAATTTGGAGATATTATTTCGCCAGACCTAATGCACTTACTGGTCCTATTAATTATTATCGAGCCGCTCTCAAATATGGGAAGGAGACGAAGGAGAAAATTTACGATTCTCCATTAACCGATAAAATTCTGATTATTTGGGGAAAGAACGATTTGGCTCTCGATATCAGTTTGGCACATGCCTCATACGACGCAGCTCAAGAGTTATCGAAAAATTGTCAGTTAAGATTTATTGAGAATGCGAGTCATTGGGTACAACAAGATACTCCGGAACAAGTGAATGGAATTATTAAGGATTTTATTCAGTAAATCATCATCCTCCAAATTAATCATGATATTCATAATTTATTTAATTTAATTCTTATGAAATTTCTTCATTTCTTTGACAGTTTCTTATTTCCAGCACCTGTCCATATTTGAATAAATTTAATTGAGAAATAAATAAAATTCGAATTAACCAATAGCTCCTTTGCCACTAGCTAATTTTTTTGCTTCTGCCATTCTCTTTTGGTCGTCTTTCTGTTTATTCTTAAATGCAATATCATCCTATAAAATAAGATGTGTTAAATTGTAAATTGAAAATTAAAATAAACGTCGTCTAAAAATTTTTCACCTTTTTTCGGTTGTTTCAACGGTTTCTTCTTTCCTCCTTCTCGTCCACCCATTTTAATTTGGAAATTTTATAAAAAATAATTTAAATAATTCTATTGTAGTACGTATATCAAGAAGAAAATGGTATTGTAAATGAATGAATATTAATAAAAATTACAAAATATTAATTAAGCTTAAAATTTGTATCTTAAAATTGCAAAATTTTTTAAAAAATTTTTAATTCATCCAGTTGAAGAGTAGGAATTCGTGTTTTAAAAAAAAACAGTGATAATGTAATGGATATCTGGTTTGTATGTAAGCTCTAGACTATTTTGTTATTGTGGATAGAATAACCGGTTTCAAACTGGATATGACAATTTTTTCCAATTGACAGTAGATCGAAATAATTTATTCCATTTCTTTTTGAGGGATTATTTGACATTTGTTGTCCATTCTCCAAACCAATTGGAAATTAGATTCATTAATAAATTTTTTTCTTTTTTAAATTCGAAATCTTTAGATTTCTCTCCTCTTTCCGAGAATTATTCAATATTGATGGCAGTTAATACGGAGAATATTCCCAGTTTCAAATTGGTTCTGGTCGGCGATGGAGGTACGGGTAAGACCACATATGTAAAACGACATATGACTGGAGAATTCGAAAAGAAGTACGTGGCGACGTTGGGTGTTGATGTTCATCCGATCGTCTTTTATACAAATCGAGGTCCGATCCAATTCAACGTTTGGGACACAGCTGGTCAAGAGAAATTCGGTGGTCTTCGTGACGGTTATTATATTCAAGGACAATGTGCCATTGTCATGTTCGATGTTACAAGTCGTGTAACTTATAAAAATGTTCCGAATTGGCATCGAGATTTAGTTCGAGTGTGCGAGAATATTCCCATTGTCTTATGTGGGAATAAAGTGGATGTTAAAGAAAGAAAAGTTAAACCGAAAATGATAACTTTCCATCGAAAGAAAAATCTCCAATATTATGATATTAGTGCAAGAAGCAATTACAATTTTGAGAAACCGTTTTTATGGCTCGCCAGGAAATTGGTAGGTGATCCCAATTTGGAATTCGTCGAATCACCTGCACTGGAACCACCAGATCTGGTTGTCGATCAAAAACTAACAGCGAAATACGAAGAAGAAATGCAAAAAGCTAGAGAAACTGCTCTACCAGATGACGATGAAGACATCTCTTAATCGAAATGGAAAATTATGTTCGTTCTGTGGAAATGTTGAGAATGAGTTTCCATAAACTATAATCATTTTTTTCTCAAAAAATTTCTAATTTTTTAAATAAACAATTTTTCGACAAATTTTTATCCAACGTAGATTTTTCCCTTATCTAATAAATTTTCCTTCGAACTTTTCATTTATTTGTTTCCTTGAAAAAAAGTTTTCAAAAATTTCACTTTGGCAATTTTATTTTCTTTTTGGAAATTTTTTCTAAATTTAAATTTGAGAAGATTAAGTTAAATGTGCTAATTTCCATTTTCCTTCTTTCTTAAATTTCTTTTCCATTTCTTTTCTGAACCAATATGGTTTTGATTTTAATTCATCCTCCATCTCCACTAGATATGATGAAGGTAATTCTGGTAATTCATTAAGAATTTTATGATTCTTCAATTGATCTGTCAAAATAGTTTTGTTTGTTTCTTTCCGATCTCGATATTTGTTGAGATATCTATATTCATCATTAGATGGAAGTGAAAACTATAAAAATGGTAACTGAACAAAATTATGACGATTAGGAAAATTCTTTTGTTTTTCTACATATTCCAATGGTTGTTCCGCTTCATAAATCAATTGATCCATATCTATTAATAAATGAAATTTAATTTGATTTAAAAATTTTAAAATGAATGTAAAAACTATAAAAATTTTCAAATGTATTTTTCGTTTGTTCATCCCATTGACATTGGGAGAATCTAATGGCGACTGGTATTGATTTAGTTCCTAATATTTCCCATAACTTTTCTAATTTAATTGTTCTCCTCACCAATTCATTATCAGGTTCATTTGTCATTTCAATTTTTGATGATTGTTCTTGTTTCAAAAGAACATATATTATCCGATGGAATCCTGTACCTTTAGCGACAGTTGGTGGAATATAAGAAAATTCTTCTTTTTCACCCCCATTAATTGAACTTCCGCAAATATCTTTCCTTTTTAAATTATATTGAAATAAAAAATGTGAAAGTTTTGAAGAAAAATAAACTTAAGATATTGAATAAAAATCGATTCGTCATTTGTCAAATAATTTCCATCTAAATTTCCAATTAAGAAAGTCCATTTAGTTTCTTTATTAACTTCTCTCAACTTTTCTGTTTTCCATTCAACTTTGGGAAAATTGATTAATTGAGAATTTTTCAAAATATTTCCAGAAAATATACCGATAGAATTTTCATTATTAATATCATGAAAAATATTTAGAGGAACAATCGAATGAAAAAAAGAATTTTTTCTCAATAAGAAATCTTTAAAAATGTCATAGTGAAGACACATGTTCAATAATAATTTGGAAGAGTCGCCAATCTCATCATTTAATCTTTGGAACAATTGGATTTCAGACGACATCGAATACCAAATTTCATCATTTATTTGACTTGATGATTCTCTTTCATGTTTTCTAATTGTATGATGATTAATTCCAATATTTTTCATTTCACTTAATCGACATCGTTTTGACGATAAATAAGTACCAATTAATCTTTCCGAGAAAGACGGAAATTCACCGTTTTCATTTAATTCATCGAAACGTACATCGAACTTCGTTTTGAAAGAAGAGGGTAAACTCTCTTTCAAAGTAGGAATTGTGTCGTGACCTTTGTCGATTTGTGTTAAACGTTTGACCAAATCTTTCCTCAATTCGTCTCGAGTGAGAGGACGACCAAATGATTCTTTTGGTAGATATTGAACTCGGAAGACAACTGGAGATTTATGGAATGTCCTTTTCCATACGTTCTGCAAAGACATCTTCCACTACGACTAAGATTCTGCCAGATTTTGAGAGGAACTGGAAGTCTTGTACGCTATGAATTCAAATTTGAAATTAAAAAAGCACAAGATCTCTTACAGCATTCCTAAATTTCTTTCGTGACATCTTCTCAAAAGAAATCTCATCTGGACGAATTCTATGATTACGGTTCGCATTTATCATTTCAAATTTGAGGTGACGATTTTGATAAAAGCTTGGAATTTTGTTATTGAATTCTTGTATCTCTGACGATTGTTGATAGTGTTGTATGAACCAGACAATTTGAGATGATGCTATAATTAATGGAATGTGAGAAAATTAATATTGTTCGTCACATCAATTGCCCGTTGAAGACGTGACTCATTTTTACATACATACAATAAAAGAATTTGCTATATTCTCACACTGGATACTTTGTAAAGTAATCGTCAGTATGATAGCGAAGGGATCGGATACTGATCCGACTTTCATTTGACGTTCGGTAATCGCAACGAGCATACCAAAGGAGGTGTTTATCGCATTGTAGTGAAATTAGATGATTTCGTGTATCAATCAGAGAATGTTAAAGTAACACAAACTTATTTATTTAATCCATTTAATAGCAATTTTATTTTATTTTCTTTAAATTTTTATCTAATCCCCGAGGGTAAATCAAAAAAAGATAGTAAATCTAAGTTATAGGTCTCAAACGACCAAATCCCCGCGGGGTAATATATTGGGTAAATTATAAAGAAATAAAGATAAATCCTTTTAAAGAATTATTAAAGAACAAACTCCTCTCTGTTTCTATGTAATTTTTGAGAGAACATAGGAGAACATAATCAGGAACATAGGAGGAAATGTTGAAGTTTGACGTCAACAATAGCGCATCCTCAAGTGAAAGAGGATATTTAATTGAGTAATTGGAGCAAAAAAACTGGAGAGGAGCTCTCACATTGTGTATACGTTGGAACTGGAAGAGTTGAACTGCGAACAGAGTCAACTACTTTTAGATACCTCTGCACCAAGAGTAATGGCAAAGGAGTCAATTCGCAAATCGTGAACATAAATGCTTTATTGAAAAGCCTATGACAACCGAGCATCATCCGAATTGCTCTATTATATGTACGATCAAGGCAACGTAATGACTTATCGGTATTCGAGATAGAAACTGGTAAGTCATAAAAGTCACAACAATAACAGACAAACAATTTGAATTTCATTTTCAGAGAAAAAAACTGATAACGATGATGGAAAGAGTAGAAAGATCTTAGAAATTTGCATCTTACTCGATCTACTAAAACTGAACTCTTTCTTTTCGAATCAATTTGGCATCTATTTTTCTATTATTTCTATTTAATTACTTCTATTTTATTTTGATTTGTTTTTCTTTGAAAAATTGCAACTTTTTGGTTTGTTTTAAAACTTGTTGTTGGTTTTGGTTTGGAAACTTTTAATTTTATGAAATATCTATAACCTTTAACAGTTATTCTAATTAACTGTTTGAATCATGTTCACTGACGATTTTCGTCAATTTTTCTTCTCGATCTTTGATCTTCTTCGGAATTCTTCTTGTTTCGCTACTTCTTGCTCGATGACATGTCATGCTAAATTGAATTTATTGATTATCAAATGCTCCGTTTTTTCCAATCGCATATGATATCGCGGTACGATAAATTTTAACTCATTATTCCTGCATTCATTGTCGTTATTTGTTCTGGGGAGATTTGATATTAATCGATTGTAGTTCGACCATAGGTGAAGAGGAAGCGTTGGAGTTGTATATTCGTCGAACAAAAAATGTCCGATGGACAATTAATCCTACTCATATTCGTCGTCGTCAGATCATTCGTCGACACGATAAAATCTTTCGCCTACATTAACAACTTTCGCTCATTGTCTATTTATTTCTCCAACATTATCTCTTATCGGATCTGTCATTAACTTTGACTATCGAATAATATATAAATAATCAAATAAATCAAATAATCAACAATGGAGTAAAAAAAAGAGGAGTGCAAAAATTACATATCCCGCCATCTTTCAAAAAAGGGTGCAAAAAGTTCATAGGGGTGTTAAAAGTTCCGAAAACGTGGTACATCGACAAAAAACCTATTTCACAGGGGTACACATTTGCATCCGCAGTTTGACTTCAAAAAATCATGGAGATCGGAAAAATAAAGTTAAAGAGATGTGTAAATGTAATGAAAAATTTTAGATTTTGTCGAATTATTAGGCTGACCAAACAATTTCAAATGTTCGAACTATGGAAATATAAATGAATTAACAAGATAGATATTTGTTAGATGAATTATTTTTTAATTTACCCTGAGGGGATTTTTTATTTTTTTTAAATGAAATTCCCGTCGGGATAAATTTTTTGTTCGATCTCCTCTACGGTCAGTGGTAAGAGATCTCTATGTTGCGTGAGATGTGTGTCCCATCGTTGTGGCGTTGGGAACGTGCATAAACCACTGTGTTACGCACACCCCAATATGACTCTATCGAGGTGCAGGGTACGTTATTTCGCAAATATGCGTGGAACGTGCGTAGACCACTACGCTACGCACGTCCCCACGCAATCAAACGCCCCGATTTGATTTTATAATAAATAAAAATAAAATTATTAATTCGAGTATTTCAGTTTAATAATTTATTGATGTGATAAAAATTATATGTGTAATATAGTTTGTTTATAAAACTTAAAAAAGAAGGAGTAGAAGAAGAGGAAATTAACCAACCACTCAACGAATGAGGGATGGATAAGGGATGATTGAGTAAAATGGTGATGGATAGAAAGGCAAAACAAATTGAAGGAATGAAGGAGACTATGATATGAAATGAATGTACAGTGATGGTTAATAATGAATCTTGTATAATTTTGAATAATTTCATAATAAGAATAATAAATATTATATTTCACCGATTTAATATTGATCCAGTTGTTGGTTGAAAATTGAAATGAGAAATTATTTCACTGAAATTATTTTTGAAGAAAATTTTCCCATAATTCTTCCCATTCGATTGTTAGAGGGGAGTTGAATCATATTTATTACCGTTCAAATTAATCGATAATGGATTGAATGGATCGATAATTAAATGAATAAATTAGAAAGATATTATCTCACTTTAAACTAATGTGGCTTTTGATAGAATTTAGATGTTTAATCATTTTCTTTCTACTTCATCAGAATAATCACATTTGTTAATACTGAAATGGTCTTTTTTGTCGTGAGATACCATGTTGATCACCCGATCAGTTCTCCAATCAAGAGAAAGAGTATTATTATTGGGAGTTGGAAATTAGAAAATTTTCAATTTGTCATTCAATTAAAATGGGTTGAGACTTCCGACAATTCACATGATTTTCTTGCTTTTTATTTTCGAATATATTATAGAAATATTAGTTTTGAATGTGACCGGTTGATTTCATATTTGTTTTTTTCATTCCGATTTGAATGAGTTGTAGATGTTGAGAAGATGAAGAATAAATTAATCGCCGTTAAACTTACAAAAAAAAATAGAGGATGACTGATTCAGTTGTATAAAATTGATCAGACATTATTTTCTGGGAGAATTGGAAGAAAGAATAAGTTTTTTAAAGATTTTTGTTCTTTTTCGAAAAATAAACTTTTTGATAATCGCTTTTTTTGGTATTCCTCTTCGTCAATCGTCCAAACGGCTCCCTTGACATTCTCAACTCGTTTGAAACATTTGTGAAGACTTAAATTATGTCGAACAGCATTCTATTAAGGAGAAGAGGAATAAGTGATGGGAAGAAATAAAATGGAACTTTCCATGTATTGGCATTCTTACGGAAATAACTGAAATTCGATTCGAACCATTTATAGACTTCACTCAACGTCAATTGAGTTTCTGGCGACTCTTTAATCGCCTGAGAGAAGAAGGTATTATATAATAATAATAATAAGAAGAAAATAATGATATAAATGTAACTTGTCGGATCAAAGAGGCATATGTATATGGAGGGCGTTTATCGACAGTTCGATAATAATTGACATCTTGCTGTTCGACTGATGATGGAGAAAAATATTAATAATTATAATGGAGAGACGATAATGGTAACCGTCACAACCATTCATTTTGGTTTCGTTGGGAGGAAATTGAATTGTCTTTCGATTGGACAGATGTTGGAGAACGGTACTAGTCGGATCGATCGACATTCGTTTACGTTGTAAAGAATATTCCATATCTTCCCGATTCAAATGACGTTTACCGTTTAGAAGATCGAAATCGTGAGGGAAATTTATTGGAATAGGTGTTGGATGTAATTCTGGTCGATGATGAGATTGGAGATGATTGAGAGTGTTACTGAAAAGGTTTTGAGGAATTTGTGTGACGGAGAAACGACGCTGAATATCATGAGCTTTCGCTGTACAGGAAGCATTTGACAAGATATTAGTATTGTAAAAATGTGTTGGTGATTGTTGATTTGTATTCTCGATATTCTCATTCGTCACATCCATATTCTCACTATTATTAGATATTTGCGATGTTGTCATTTTCCCATTAGTCTTATTGTCACCATTCTCTAAATTCTCTTTGGCTGACGGTAGCATATCACAACACAAAATCTTATTAAAACAATTTCCATTTAATTTCTTCTCATTTCGATCGATCAATTCGGATTGAGCAAACGCATTTGGAATATCAATCGATAAACGAGGAATACTCATACGTCTCGGATAATCATGAATTTGTTGTTGTTGTTGTTGTTGTTGTTGCTGCTGCTGCTGCTGTTGTTGTTGTTGTTGTTGTTGATGATGATTGATTCGTGTTAAATTTTGATCTAAATTCATCAAAGAATTTTTCAAATTTTCAAAATTTGATGGCAAATAATAGACGTTGTTGTTATTGTTGTTGTTGCTTGGAGTTGTGGTGGTGTTGGTGGTGATGATATTCTTATTTAAATTACCATTAACTAGTTGTTGTTGTTGATTTTCTTGTTGTTTCAAACGTTGATGTTGAAGACGAGCGAAATCTTCATATGTCAAATTACCAGGAAATAGTTGAGGGAGATCGTGCGATCCACAATGAAATGATGATTGTCGCCTTTCTTGATTATGTCGTGAAGGACGATCGAGTTGTTGTTGTTGTTGTTGTTGTGAGATGATTGGTGGTGGATGTATTTGATCAGATTCATCGGATGACAAATTTCTGGATACGAGTTGTTTCTGATTGGTACTATCTTCTGATGATGCATCATTCTCTAATTGACTACTCTTCGTAGCGAGATAACGGAATAGATTGAATGTCTGAGTATTCTTCGAATGTTCACCATTTTTATTATCACAATCGTCCTCACCATCATTATCTTTATTGTTCAACGACACTTTCTCTCCAGCATTCTTTTTACTATTATCTAATAAATTCAAAATTAAATTACGACTACGATCAGTCTCTTTCAATTGTGTGAATTTGTCGAGAACTGATACGTCATGATTGTCATTCTTTGTTCCATTTCTCAATTGATGTTCCTCCTTTAATTTTTCTATCCATTCTGATTGATGTTCTTCACATTTCTCACCTGATCGTTCTCCATTTTCAGTCTCTCCATTATTCTCATAATCAGTATATCGTTGTTGAATATTCTTATGCATCAGTCGATTGAATTGATTGAAAACATTCTCGTCGTTGATAATGAGAGAACTCTTCCGAATTGATTCTTTTTGAAATTTGAATTCATCCTCATCTTCATCTGGATGACGAGGAAATGTATCGACTCGAATCGATTTCCTTCTTTGATAATAATTCGGAATATGTTTCTCATATTTCAAATATGGTGGTATAGTTTCACTCTCGATCAATTTCTGTCTGTTCATCTCCTCTCGTTGCAATTTCTCCTCTTCTTCTTCTTCTTGTTCTTCTCGTTGTCGCTGTTCCATCTCTAATTGTTGTTCATTCTTCTGTTTAATTAATAATTTCAATCGATTTAAATCACATTGTGATCTCATGGTGGAGAAGAGTTGAGTTATATGTGATTCGAGTAAAGAAATCCTAACATTCTTACCCTGCTCCACTACCCTCTCCTCATTTTTTGTTGTCATCGAAATATCATTTTGACGCATAACCGACAATTTACCATCATCATTACCATTTCCATCATTTTCCATTAACTGATGATCCATATTTGTACACTGTTGTTGTTCTTGTTCTTGTTCTTGTTGTTGATGTGGTGTTATTTCTATATTATTGTTGAAGTTAATTGATTCGTCTTTTGGATTAATCCATTCTTTAAATAACATGTCATACTTTAATCGAGATTTCAAACTGAGAATATGATCACGAGAGAAGCTTCTCTGTCGACCAACATAATTTTCATTCAATGAATCATTTTGGTCATTCGACAAATTCATCTTTTCATCTCCATCTTGAACATATTCATCTTTCAATCTTTTGTCCTGAATCGCATTCTTCTGATAAATTTCCGTCAATGATGATGGTTTCACTTTCTGGCGACTACATTCCTCCATTTCTTCACTCGATTGATTTGTGGCGATTGAACGAACTGAATTCGTAAACGGCGATAATTCACTTTTAGGGATTTGTAACGAATTATTATTATTTGTTGTTGTTGTTGTGCCATGTAAAGTTCGAATTGATGATGATACTGATGGTGACGGTGAAATATTTGAATTAAGTGATTCATTCATTGTAGATGTGATGATAATTGACGTTGGTGATTTCTCATTGAAATTATTTGAATTTGGATGAAAATTCTTCTTCGGCTCTTCCACATTATCTTCATCATTCTCATGTCCATTCAAATGAGATGTACCACAACTACTCTCTGAAACGATACTATTCGTCGTCATAGTCATCGTCGTTGTAATTTGATATGGATTGTCAAAATTTGTCATAACTGTTCGATCTCGAAACGATTGTGATGACATTGGTGAATTTGACGTAAAACTACATCGTTCTGGTTCTTGTAAAGAGACTTTATTATTCTTACTCAATTCGGGTAGGGAAGTTTTAGTAATTCGACATAATTCTGCTAAAACATCAGGTCGTTGATCATTTAACGATGCGCGACAAATATCGTTCGCTAATTGCTGTCGATATTCTTCGCCCAATTCCTCCATCACCTTCAAATACTCTTGTTCTTTCTTCAACAACTTCTCGAAATATTTCACGAGACAATGTTGAAATTGTAGATCGCTATCGAACGATTCATTCTGAACATGTTCCGTTGCAATATGTTTCCTGCATTCTTTCTTCGAATTGAAAGTTGATTCACAATCCTTCCATTTGCAAACAAATCCTTTTTCCAATTCTTCACACATCGAATTCGACCACAACGATGAGGATGATGGAGAAAATGTCATTCTCACACCATTATTCTTCTCATTGAATTCAAAAGAACGATTTTCATTAATTTCCTCATTTTTCAAAAGATTCAATTGACGTGATGTTTGTGATGATAATAATCCATTAAATTGAACATTATTCTTCTTATATGATTGAGGAGGATGATGTTGATTGTTTATCTCGTTATTCATCTCACAACAATAAAATGCTGAAGAATTTGACTCTCCACTCTTCTTAGACAACAAGTTCCGCATCGTTGGCAAAATAATTTGAACTTCTTTTTCCATACTATTTTTACTCTCCGATTTATTTTCATTAGACATTAATCAATCTTCTTTCTATAATTCATATAAACAATAAAATAATCTGAAACTATAAATCATTCTAAAATCATAAGAATTATATAAGTCTATTCCACAAGAATTTTAAGAAATAAATTTTTATAAATTTTTCAAGAAACCAGCAAATCATCCACTATGATTTATTCCACAATAAATCCTTCACCCTTTCCATTCAAATCTATTCCTAGAACGCTCCATTCACTTTTTACGTCGAAAACAAAACGTCTACAACAGATGTTCCTTTTCTCATTTTGAGTACAAATGGAAACTCTTCTAAAAAAATATTTTAAGAACAGAAATTTCTCTTAAGAAAAATTCTTCTAAAAACCCATTTAGTTTCAGAAGAAAATTTATCCAAACTTTCCTTTAAACATTGATCGCATAATTGCCCTATTGGACGATTGGTCTAATTTAGGAGGAAGATGTGAAATTCGTGGGGGCGAATGGCAAATAGAAGACACATACAACCATTCTTCAGTACTAAGACGGACAAAATAGTCCAAGGTACTTGATGATAATTTGGTAATTGGCAAATAATGTGGACCTGAATATAATGCTTCTGTAAATATGCAGTAATGAATATGAGAGATTATAAAAAATTTCATTTCAATACAAAACATCTATTATATCGCTCAAGATCATGAGATGGAATGGCACAAAATGTCAATGATTCTCTTTTATATGTCATCAAAAGAGAATTTCCTTAAAAAATTTGCTATAAGAAAATATTTTACGACTTCTACATTATGAAATGATCATTTTCATTTCAAATAACTCGCATTCCATCCAAGTACAAAAACATCTCTTCATTCGCTCCCTCTTTCTCATGCCGCTAACATATGACAATTCCGAATAAAATGAAAAAATGTTCGAAATTTTCAATCATTAACTAAATTTTTTGAGTTTATGAATTTTTCAAAATTTTAATTCTCATTCTTATTTCTTTAAATTCTCTTTAAAATTGATGGAAGAATGAAGAACGAATTGAGAATGAGAGTTAAATGTCTGGAGAACAAAAAAGAATTATGAATTTTCTATCAAGCTCAATTATTAGTAATCTTCTCTATGCATAATATCATCAATCATATTTTAGAGAATTGTCAACAAAAATTTTTATAAGAACAATTTATAAAACAATTTATCGAATAGAAATCGCTCATACGTCGTCTGATCGAACTGTAATTGAAATTTATGAATTTTTAAAAAAAAACCATATAATAAAAATTCGAACAGAAAAGAAAATTCTTTTCAACTAATAAATTGGTCATCTTATCATGTTAGTCTTTTCATTATGAAGAATAATCGATTTATTGATGAAATTAAAATGTTTATCTTCACTAATTCACCTGCCTCCCACATCATTTTCCTCATTTTTATTCGATTTTTTTCATGTTGTTATTCGTATCAAATAAACCGAATTACAAATATTATTTCTTCTATACAACATCATTTATGCTATCTATCGATCGGATTGAGATAAGATTGGGATGGAGTAAAAAGGAATATCTTACAAATTAAATCAATCTTTATGAGTTGAAAAAGAATCATCACATTTGAATGAAATAACCTAAAAGAGGATGAAGAACGAAATGTGACATTTCTGGTGTGAAGCACAATTGGACGAAAAATGTTGAAAGAAAAGAGCTAAAGAAAAATTCGAATGATATAATACTTAAAGGAAATTATAGTTTTCTGTAATAATTAAATCATCAAACAAAAATTCGATATGTTAACTAAATGAAATTCCGTCTAACGAAAGAGAATTGGAAGAAATATTTAAATTTCAATTGGTAAATAAACGAATGAATTTTTCGTCTTCCAATCACCTAAAAAATTGCTGTGTAATCAAACATCGAATCGGAAAACCTTCTTTCGAAGACATGATTTCCTAAATAATCGAGAGAGAAACTACTTTACTCTCCGGAATGAGATATGAAGAAAATGATTTTCTCGAAAAATAGGAAATTTTCTCGATGAAATTTTTGGGGAAAAAAAATGAAAGTTTCATTGAAATTGTGTTGTGAAGAAAAGGTAATCGATTACGAGTCAGCGAATCGGTTGAAATGGTTTAATCGTGATTCTACTTGATATGTAGTGTCCTTTCAGTGACTGAATTTATGAAAGAAATAAATGAAGATGAAAAGATTTCATGAGTAGCATTCGATGAATTAAATTACAGGTAATTTCCATTAAGAATAATGACTGAAATAAATATTAAAATAATTTGAAAAATGTTAAATCGATAAAAATTGATGATTGAAAGAAGGATTTTAATAAAATCATAAAAATAGTTTGAGTAACAATCATATTATGGTTAAAATCATTTTTGATATTGTGTAAAAGAATTTAAAGGAGAAAAAAAGCGAATAAGTAAGAGAACATGATATTGATAAAAAAGACGAAACACTATAGCAACCAAGACAATCAATAGAACGACGTTGTCAGTAACAACATTTGAAAGAAAATGTATTAAAAGGAGAAGAAACTTTATTTACAAACATTTCTTCTTCCGAAGCCTACGGCATCATGATATTTCTTTTGATTCCTCTATTCCATTTTGGTATGATGATGGCACTGGGGAGACAAGTCGGTGATAAAGAATAGTGATGGTTTGATGATGAAAAAGGTAAAATGATTTTCATTAATATCATCATCGCCTACCAGTTGTTTATTCGATGAACATTGGATGGGAGAAGATAGAATGTTTTGATAGGATATTGAATAATGTAAATGATTATGGTGCTATTAGATTAGAAAGAAGGAAATAATTGATGATTATAGAATAATTTGAATAAATACGAAATTATCGGTGTTTCTCCCTGAAGTATGTCGAATATTAGTGGGAGTCCTTCATTTCTAATATGATTATCACTATACAAGATTCGTCCTCTTTCAACATTAATAGGAATGGAATGAGCTAACAGACAAATTTCGCCTGAAAGGAATCATATCAAATTAAAATGATATTGTTATTTATCCGAAGAGAATTTGTTGACAATCATCATTTCTCTCCCATAAATATTTTAATAAAGGAAACATTGTTAATGATATTATATGATAAATATTTCAATTAATTGAGAAAAGACCCATTTCAGTCTTATCACTAAACACAAAGATACCAAAAAATTAAATAATAGAAATAACCTAATGAAGATGGTGATGATGATTAGATTGGGTTGAATAGGATATTCGTTATTAAGATGCAGTTTCTGCATATCTCCAATTAAAATCATAAAAAAAAAATGTTACTATTATATACATATAATCATTAAGTTAATAAATACAATGTACGGATGTGAAATTAAGAAATGTTTGATGATTTTGATGGAGGAAATGAGTAGAGTTAGTAAGTTAATTAATTTGATCAATCGGATACGTATATTGACATGATGGGAAGAATGAAAGTGAGAAGACATCCATTTGGATGTAGTAGGATAATATGGGGAATGATGATATAAAGAAAATGTTGGGGTATAAATTCGTCAAAATCTAAACAAATTCTTACACAGTCAAGTTAACACATTTCTTATTCGAATAGCAAATAATCATTGCGATAATTGATATAATATTTTTTCGTAAATGTGAATGAAAAGGAATGATGCGAATACATACAAGGTCGACCAATACCGCTCAATGTCAATTGACGAATAAACAATGTGCAACAAGTAATCAACATAAATCGACACAATATAAACATATAAAGTATAGTTGTTTTCCATTCTCTTCTCGTATGTACAGTTATATGGAGAGGAGGAAAAAAATGAAAATTTCTTCTAAAATTCCCCAATATTCTTTTCTCTCCTTCTTCCCCTTAACAAATACGTACGTACAACCCCATACCGGGTTATACATATTTCCATCATTATTATTTGTTCAATTTCCGCCCATCCATCGTACACCAAGGCAAAGAGACGTAAATACATGTAATTTTAATCAAAAACCTTTTCCCTCACTTTTATTTACATATACACTGGTGTAACGTCCATTCGACTACACATCAACACACGACCATGTAGCAGGGAGCTTTCGAATCAATAAAACATCTAGGAATTTGCCCATCTTACCACTCCAGAAAAAACGAAATGAATTTTTTACGTATTTCACGATATTGTGTCGAGAAACGTCGTGATGGATTATTGGAAATTGTGATAGGCGGTAGACATAAAACAATTTTAATAAGACAATTCATTTCGTAAACCCTCGTAGCAACTCGACAAGTAGTATTATTGAGACTCTTAATAAAACAAATTCTTATTTCAATCTTCCACAATATGAGTAGAATGATAAGTGGAAGGAGATGCACATAAGAGATTAGAAAAATAAATACCAATTATTAATGAAACCCGATTAGCATAAGATTATAAGAGAGGAAAAATAAACATTTACCTTCCTTAATATGCCACTAGAATTGCATCTTTCCATTAACCAATGGCAACATGCGAAGGACAAGTTGAAAATATTTGCCAGATGGACCGAAAAACAATATGCAGAGAACAATAATGATTAAAGTAGTTCTGAAGGAGAAGACGAATATTATTATGCAACAACAACTTCTCCATGGATTGGAGCAGGCAATTCTAATTTGAAAGATGAAAAAAGGAAAATTATACATCTCACTAGATTTATTCAATTTAGAAAGATGCCTCGCACTTATCAACATTGGCAAGTTGGACTAGGTAAACAGAGTTATGAAGAGTTGTTTTTCTACGAGAGGAGAATATGGAGATAAACCCATTTGGCTTTTTTTTCATTTATGGTCGAAAAAAGAATGGCAGTTGCACAATCTTCCACTTTATGGAATTAATTAAATTCCAAAAATTTATGCATTCCAAATGGAATGATGAAGGAAAACCATATGAAATAGGTATACATTTAAATACAAAAGAAACTGTTTTTCCCAATATAACATTTTAATTATTAATAGCTTTACACGAAAATGTTTCTTTCCCCCCACCCTTCTCCTTTCAGAAGAGAAAATTGAATATAATTCTAGTTCTTTTGCTGTTTCATACATCAATATCTCATCTAATCATACAATGACTGAGATATACGTATGTATGTGAGGGAAGTGTAGGAAAAACAGAAAAAAATAATTAAAACATTTTCACATTAGATATTATTGTTCATTCATTTTTATTTGTTTCCAACAAATGACATTGACATGAAGGGAAATTAACACCAGAACAACAATTATTATGATATCCTTCTAATAACCAGGAACTAACCAGATTACTAAAAGTAGTTGGAAATAATAAAAATCTTGAGCATACGTAGATTTAACTAGTAGACGATAGAATGGGCATCAGACCAAAATGGGGAAATTAAAGTAAGTTTTTTTTCGTTTCACACAAAATTCCTTTTAGGCTCCATTAAACTCTAAAATTACTGTTACACATTCGTCCTATGACCATCAAATAAATCTTCGATACGCCAATTGCTCTCATAATGGAATTAGAATAATTTGAGAAAACTTTTCTTTCGTTTTCTTTTTTCCTTTCGTCTTTGTTTGTACTTTTGTTTTATCATGAAAATTTTGACTTAATGAAAAAATTCCTTTACAAAATATTTTTTTAACAATTCTCCTTTTTCTTCGTCAAATATCTAGCAAAGTATACAAGTGCCTGTTACATATGTGTATGTTCTAGAAAGATTGTATTGATTGCTATAAACAAGATAAACGAAAAGTTTAAGCTGTCTTTAACGTCTTCGATTTGGTTCCAAATGTTCCCACTCCCCAAAAAATTGACTTTGTTCAACATTCAACTTCAATTGTTACACAATTTGTCTTCTCGGAGATGTTTGAAATGATAAGGGACTGTTGATATTAATAGTGTAAGAAGTTTGTAAAGACGACCATTGGACACGTTCGACACAGCATTATTATTATTACGTCATTATAATAATTTCGAATGAACATTTTCATTTTCGTCGAAAAACCGAAATTATATATACTCTTCAAAATTCAAAACGGAATCGCATTCAATTAGACTATAACAAAAAAAAACATATTGTACATAATAATTTCGTCATTTTTCCATAATATCCGAAAAAAATTAGTTATATGATCTGATGATTCGATAAGATGTATCTGACATAATGTTTCTTTGACGGATGTTGAAACGTTTAAAAAAAATGAAAAAATTGTTTTCTATTTAATTCAATATAACTTAATTCAACTTAATTCAATTGGTGTTTAGACTGCTCCCAACATATGTCTTAGTTTGAAACTTTTTTCTTTTCATTTAAAATCATCCTTAAATGATTGAGACATATAAAATAATTGATGGAGATTAAACTGAAAATTATATTAGACCAACTGCCCAATCCGACAACTCATTCCTAGGACGGAAGAACGATAAATGGGTAAATTTACTTCACATTTTAATAGTATTTGAATGAACGAACAGAATGAGAAATAAACGAGTACAATAGGAAATATAAAGTGAAATAGTTATCTAATATACAATGGCAATTTTTCAAAAATGAAAAAAAAATCATAAACTTAAAATTGTTTTAATTTCTTCCAATTATCAGAAATATATAATTCAATTTTTAAATTTTCAAGTTTTTCCTCCAAATGTGTAAAAAACAAATTTTACCTGGGGAAATCCGTGGAACAATCTGAATACATTCAACGGAATACACATTTTGTCCAATCTCCTATAATAATTCTTCAGTTTACTTGGATTTTTTTCTATGGTTCATTGGTGAAAAAGTAGAGAGCTGTAATAATAATGGGAGAAGGACATAAGAGCCACGAGACAAAAGAGCCACGGTACAAAAGAGCCACGGAACAAAAGAGCTATGGACAAACAAAATCTAGATTTTTGTTTTCCCAAATTTACAGAGGAATCGAGTCTTATCAGTTTGGAATCAAACTGTTTCAAGATAAAATTCGATGATGGTCGATTTCGAGCTGGCTGTAATGGATGCAGCGAGGAAAACATTCGAAGATGTAATTATACATGGATGTTATTTTCATTTTCGGCAGTGTATTCACCGCCAAATTAAAAAACATCAAACAGCATTAGATGGAGATGATAAACAAATATCGAAGTTTTTCGCTTTTTCGTTTGTATGAACTATCTATAATATAGTAAATATCGCATTTTTAGAAGTCTGCCTGGCTCCTTTGTCCGTGGCTCTTTTGTCCATGGCTCTTTTGTCTCGTGGCTCTTTTGTGCCGTGGTTCTTATGTCCTAGACTCATAATATTATGTTTAGACTTTTAGTATTTTTCTCTAAATATTATTCTTCATCCGATATGTGTCTAAAATTTTTTAGACATTTCTATGAAACCGAATTATTGAGAAAGGTATTCTCTTCATTTTGACATTACATGCTATATGCACAAACAATTAACGAATGCATATTAATTTAATATCACGACCATGGAAATTGACATAATACCTAATACCTATTACCTAATAAAAATCCTAGTAGATGCTTTAACTAATATTTAACTAATTTTGTTTCATGGGATATCAGTAGTAATGATATATGAGTAAAATATGAGTTGCATAGCAGTTCCGTACAATTCCAAATCCTCAAAAGAAAGGGAAAGTTGAAAATTTTTAGAAAATTCTTATTATTTGCAACTCCATACTTTTATAAATACATTTTCCAATAATTCACCAAATGATTATTTTGATACTCAAATTTCTTAAGTGATTGGGGAAAATGTCGAAAAAATTAGAAATGCCAGAAGAATGAATGAAATTAAAGTTAATGAATTACAATACGTAATATGTAGTAACTAATTAACAGTTAATCTCAATACTATTTAACCATTTACATTAGCTCATACTTTATTCATATATTACTCATTCGTTGTACTAATTTCTCATGAAAATAATTGAGTCGTTTCTACTTCAAGTTTCTACCCGGACATAAAAATCATTCAAGTTGAAACTGAGGTTTATAGAATGCCCAGAATGGATGTTTTAAAAGTGGTAAAAAATAAGCGAAGAACTTTAAAGGGAATTGAAAGGAATTGGATAATAAAAGAATTTAAAATTTTCAAAAAAATTGATGGCCAAATTGAAAAAATATGGTTAGGTTGCGTAAAAGAAGAATATTGGGAGAAATTAACTTTCTCCAAAAAGAAAGTCCAGTTACGTGCATAGGAAGTTCCTAGTGAAATTATTTGTCTTACAGTAAGATTATGATGGAGATGTTTATATAACTGTTCAAACAATATACGCAAATTGTTCACGGGCAAACTTTCCTTCTCCCTTCTACTTTTATTGTAGTTGAATGCGCCTATGTGACGATATTATAGTATTCGAGCTTCTCATATTTCAATAATAAATAGAGATTTGTTTGTCTAATTCATACTTTTTATTTTGATAATTAAATTACAATTAATTCTAAATAGGTGGTGATATGATTGAAGGAGATTCGACGTAAACATTTTCAACATTTACAGTCTTCAATGTCAAAGAGAATTTATCCATTAGATCATGTCGAAAATATATGAAGGATGATGAATTTAACTTTCCCAGTTAATGTTTATGTCTATTGTGTACGAACATTATACAACTCATTAGTATCTTTTCATTTTTCCATTCAACTAAAATGTTTCTTCTTCTTCTTCTTCTTCTTCTTCTTCTTTTATGTCGTTCAGCTTACTGCATCTCTTATTCGACTATATTCCTTCACAATAACACACACGATACTTCAAACGTATAGGTCATATTATAGTTTTGTTGTTCTTATTGTTGTTAACTGACGATGTCGTATAAGTAAATTCGTAAATAAAGAACTCGATCTTGAGGTTCTGTTTGGTTCTACATACAGCTCCAACCAGCCTACCAATTTACGGACGTATCTTCCGATGGGCTACATGTGACAATTTGTGAATGTATGGTACATATGTGTGTGTGTGTGTGTGTGTGTGTAAGATTGTGAATGGGAGAAGAAGAAGAAGTAAATGTAAACAGGAATTCATGTGCCATGATAGAATGAAGACTGATAAGAATGTATGAGAGGAAATTTGTGTATAAACATTCGATGAAGGAAGATGATGGAAATTTTTGTTTTCGACTGGAGAGACATAGTGGAGTTGATTTCCTTTCCACTCCCTTGGTGTTTAAGAGCCGTACTCTATAGTTCCAACATTAAATAACATAAAAGAATGAAATAAGAATAATAGAAGAAGAACAATAAGAATAATTATTATTCCTGTTTTTTTTAACTAACTAACAACAACAGGAAGACTAATGGAACATAAGACTAATAATAAACAAATATTACGTATATCTCTCTCGAATCAATTTGAAGGTTTTAATGATTCATAATCATGAAATATTTATAGAGGAAGAAATAATTGGAAATAAATAATGGTTGATTGAATGGGAGAGGAAATCGTATTCTTATAATTCCACGACCAATACCAATTTCTCCTTTTTCCAACAGTTATAGATAATTATTTAGAATTATTCGAATAATCATGCTAATCAGCATGAAAATGGAACAGAAAAAAATTAAATTTTGGTGAGATTTCATCAAAGACATTTGAGAACCATAGCTTCTTTATTCAAAACTACTACTATTCCTATCTAGTCACCCAAAACACAACAGTTTATGTCTTTCCTTTCTTCTTCTTCCTCCTCCTCCCCTTTTCTGATGTGGATGTGAATTGTAGAATCCTCTAAATAACTTTCCAAGAATACTATCTCCTTCAACTAAACAATACTATGAGAAGTCAATGTGTTATCTAACAAATCATGCCTCTAATCAACGACGTTCAATTTCATTCAAATATAAATTCAATTTCCATTCTCGCACGACCTCTCTCTCAAATTCTCAAACTCAACACTCATCTCTTATTGGCTGAGCTATTATTTCCCAATACTTCTTATCCAACTCTTACATGATAAGTTCAAATTTTTAGTTATCTCGCTTCGTCTCATTTTACTATCCTGTATGAGAAACAGTGTTACCTACACACTCATATAAGTAGTCGGTACACATGTCAAATTAGAAAGTTAACAATCAAAAATAAGAGAACTTGTGTCGATCAACTTTTTCGATGTTTTGACCTCTCAACCTTAATTTCAAGACAAGTTCTCTTACGTTGGACAACAGTTTCACTCTGGGAAGAAATATTTCATTCGGTTTTTCCACTTTTTTTCCTTTTCGAGCAAAAAACATCACAACCTTCCAATTATTTTTGGAGAAATTTGGGAAATGTCATAAAAATGAACTATCTGCAGATGTTCCACTCGCAAGAAGATTTGAGAGTAGCAAATAAACAAAAACTAATGCTACCATCTTCCTTCGTTGACTTCTGTTTCTGAAAAATGACTAAAAAATACCAAATTTTTTAGAGTGAACAAGAATGTACGTAATTCGAAAGAAAAAATAAACATTTCATCAAAACTCGTTTTTCACTTTAATTTTATAACATAACTTTGTCTATATCAGCATCTGGTGGAAATAGTTTGGGGAAATTAATTCTTAAATAAATTCTTCAAGCAAAATATTCTAAAAATGTAAGTGTTAACGTTGACAGGATTGTTTGGTTCGGTGGAAATTCATCTTCTTTCTATCATCTTCATTTCATTATCTAACGAATTTAATATAACACCATCAAGATGATGTTGGGGGCGAATCAATAAAATCGTGTAACACTAAAAATTCACTAAACACTTTCTTCAAATTAAAAGAAAGATAAACAATCATGATTAACTGTTATCTACTAGAAGGAGAGACATTGAAAGTAAAATAATTATTTGCTATAAGTAAAAATGGAAATTTATTATTCGTCGAAATTTCACAGCTTATACGAATGACGATTCTGATGATGATAATTGGAAGTTTTGAAATTATTGACGATACTTTCCTGAAATTAATCATAAGAATTTAAATAGTTTGAGAGTACACGAATTAGAGAAAGGAAACTATTGTTCGAGAATGATGGAATTCTGGTTAAGGATGAATTTTTATTCTGGTTAAGGATGAATTTTTATTATGATATGGATGGATGTCGTATAAGATGCAAATAAAGTAAACGAAAGAAGGAAACTGTTAAATTTCAATTAGACTTTATTTCATAATTATGTGAGTAGGAAATGGTTATGCTTCCATCGTCACCATCATCATCGTAATTAATATTGGGAGAATGTTTTGATTCAAATTTGAATGATAATGAAAGAAAACTTCGTAAGTGGATAAAAAAGAATGCACGGTACACGTATATCAAGTCGCATTCGAATGAGAATAATTCAGTAGAAAAGAATCTTATGATGAAATAATCTTAACGATAAGTAATGGTTCAATGCCACTGTAAGCATAAACAAATAAATAATGACATCAATCGACCAATTGATCGCAGTTGCTTCCCATCTGAAACATATCATTTCTACTCAAAAATTTCTGCGTAAAATACTCTCACCAACATCAACAGAAGCAATAACCATATTTCATTCGTCTTCACATTTCCCAACATTAGAGGGGAATGAATTTTGAAATTTTTAATTTCATTTTGTTTATTATTGATTGGAAGGAACACCATTTCTCTCCTCTCACGACGGATCGACTTTCTTACAAGAACATGACGAGGAGGTAGAGAAGAAAAACTGTTATGTGCATCTTTTGATGATTATGTTGGATGAGAACTTTTCCTAATATTGAGAGAGGAATTTATTGAATGAATTGATGTTTATGATGGTTCAGGGATATGTGCAATAACCGATATATGTCTATATCGGAAATAATTATGTAAGAATGATGAGGAATAGAAATTGGTATCAACTAAATGTGGATAATAATTAGAAAAGTGAAGAGAAATGTTGATTTTGAGTGAATTGAATAATCATTCTTACGCATATGATCATCACGATATCATCATTCAATGGAATAAAATTACAACATTGACATAATGAAAAAATTATTTATTGATCTTTTTTCTATTTTCATATTCTTCATTCCCTAGAGAACAATTATCACAAAGTCCTCCCAATTTAAGAAACTAATCCATTCATCTCTTCTTTTCTAAAACTATAAATTCATATCAATAAATAAGTAGAAATATCAAATGAATAATATTCATCATTGAGGAATCCTCAATTAAATACCGTCTTTTTCCCAAAATATAACGAAATTGTATATATGTTGTTTTGTTCATCATTTTAACTAATGTGTTTCAAAATTTAAATCAGAAAGATGTCTTATAACTATAAAAAATTTATCAAGGAAATTGAATTAATATTCACGAATTGAATTAATACATAATTTATCAAGGGGCGAGCGTAGCGCAGTGGTCTACGCACGTTCCACGCATATTTGCGAAATAATGTACCCTGCAGCTCGATAGAGCCATATTGGGGCGTGCGTAACACAGTGGTTTATGCACGTTCCCAACGCCACAACGATGGGACATACGTCTCACGGTACGTAGAGATCTCCTTCCACTGACCGTAGAGGAGATCGATCAGAAAAATTTATCCCGACGGGAATTTCACTTAAAAAAAAAAGAAAAAAAAGAAAAAAAGAAAGAAAACATATAATAATAAAATCACTTTTGACTAAATATATTAGTTAAGTCAATATCAGCGAAATCATCGTCAATCTCCATCGTTGTTACGTGATCGATTTGTGACGATTTCCCTTTAACAAAAAAAATTAAAAAATTAAAAAATCATAGAATAATAAAATAACTTTTGACTGAAAATATTTGACAAGTCGATATCATCGAAATCGTCGTCGCTCTTCACCGGCGAATTATTATTCGCTTCTGACAGTGTTCTTTTAATGAAGAAAAATTAATAAGTATAATAATATAAATAAATATATAACATAGTGCTAACATAGTGGATAAGATCACAAAATAATTATAGGAAAACTAACTTTATATTAGATATCGACATATTAAGATAGTCCGGCGAGGAGAATCGATACGGAATTACATATGAAGATGATGATGGTGAGGAAGATGATGATTGCGAGGAAACAGATGGTTGGATTGAAGAACCTATAAAAAAATAAATCGGTTTTCACAATGAATAATCAAAAAAAACAAAATTTTTGACTAAAAAGTATTATTTTAATAGTTTTTAGCATTTTTAGTACTGTTTAGTAAAAAATTAGCGAAAAACTAAAAAAAGAAGAATATCGACGTTATTGACATGAAATTTTAAATTGACATCCATTTTATAAAAATATGTAGAAAAATTAGAAAGTACGTTCGCAGAGAATATTTTTCTGCACTTCTGGACATATTTGTCATCATCCAAAATTTCCCTGCAAAAAAATTTATTGCGGACGACACTTGGACAAATTAGTGCATAAATATGCAGAAAAAGTAGAAAGTACGTTCGCAAAAAAATTTTTCTGCACTTATGCAAAAAATAATGGTGTGTGGGGTACACTTGGACAAATTAATGCATAAATATGTAGAAAAAGTAGAAAGTACGTTCGCAGCGAATATTTTTCTGCACTTCTGGACATATTTGTCATCATCCAAAATTTTCCTACAAAAAAATTTTTTGCGGACGACACTTGGACAAATTAGTGCATAAATAAATGAAAAAGTAGAAAGTACGTTCGCAGAAAAAAATTTTCTCCAATTCATGCAAAAAAAAAATGGTGTGTGAGGTACAAACTTCTGCTAAAATGTGCATAAGTAAAAATTTGCCGTTACCTAAAGAACTCAAGAATGAAAAATGTATCTTTATAGGGGTAGTAGTTTCTACTTCTCCTGTCGCTTATTGCAATAATTACTTGAAATCGCAAATAATTATTTATCTGCACTTTCAAATGGGAAACTAAACTGAACTGAAGGATAATAGAAAGATGTTAAAGCAACTTTCCACTAAGGAAAGTAAAAACTACAAATGAAAAAAAAAGTAGTTGGGACAATGTCCTATAATGTATTGCAAAGCAGTCGAACGGATTGTAATGCTGCATTAGTAAATTGGTATAGTTATTAATTTGAACAATAACTCTATCTTGTTCAATTGTGGCAAACTGCGCAACTTTAGCAGGTCCAACACCGTTGGTACTAGTCACATGCGAACATTAGTTATAAAAT
>JALJEE010003275.1:0-16791 GCA_023231475.1 Seison nebaliae | reverse complement strand
TTTAATATTAATATTGAATTTTTTTAAATGATATGATATGCATTCGAAAAAGAATTTTATGCTCTTTCGAATGAACCCTAGTTCGCTTATTTTCAATGAGGAAAAACCCCTTAAAATCTCATTTTTCTCTTCAATTTTTTTTTTCGGGGGGAAAGTAATTCGGGGTGAAAGTAACAGCATCTTCAATAACCATTGTTCCAAATCTGAAATCTGTAAATGATAAGTAGTAGATAAATGATAATAACAATTAATGTATAAAAGAGCGATAAGATAATTAGGAATTTATTTAAATTTCTTATTGGAATTCTTCCTTACAAGTATTCTGCTAGTATTATATTGATAAATTAAATTTTTTATCACTTAAATTCATCAGTTTGGAAATAATTTACCAATTTAATCCACGAATTATAAGTTTGAAATTGCATCATCGAATCGAACAATAATCCCAAAATCCCAGAGATTGGCCTTAACTCTACATTATTAATGAATGGAATATGTCGCATAGTTAGGTTGAATCCTTGACGACTCGTAGCATAACTCTCATAAGGAAATAAATTATCTTTTAAATTACTACAGTAATAAACTGACTCAGGACCACTTTCTTCTACTGTGTTGGTCAGTACATTAGCAAACAGTACCGCTAATGTACAAAAGTCGATTCCTTGCATCGAATTTAATAGACGATTTTTATGAATCCTGTTCAATTCTTCAATCTTCTTTTCTTTTCTCAAATTCATGTTATAGACACCAATAGTTATATCGTCGTATTTTCGGTACAAAGCGAAGGGTTCTAAAGCATAATCGATTATTATAGGAATTTTACCCTCTTCTCTGTTAAAATAATGTTCTTTATTTTCGGTCATTATTATATTGTAAATATGCAAGTCATTATGCGCGTTTGCATAACTTCCCACATCAAACAGAGCCATCTTTACAATTGGTATCTTATTCAGAGAGAAGTGTAAAGCTTGTATTTGGCGAAGGATTAATATAAGAAAAGTGTAAAATTCTTTCGGGTTTTGAGATAAATTACTTCGATAGATGGCGAGATCTTCTACTTCTTGACCATCCACATGTGACATATCGATACAAAATTGCTGTCCTACAAAGGTATAGGATACCGTATGAGTAACTTCTTGCACACGGTTAGAAACTGAAAATTATTATAGAACTTCTATTTTGCTCTGAAGCAAAAAATAACTTCTTCTCTCTAACAATTTTTCCGACCGTTCACCAACTAATTTTCCATGAGAAATACCTAAAATTTTATAAGTATGCCAAGAACCAACAGGATTAAGCTCGAACGCTAACATCGCGTTAGCTTCCATAAGAACTTCACCTGGTTCTTCCATAGCTTAAAATAAAAATATGAGAAAATTATTTATTTCAAATAAGAAAACTTTTTGTTACATATTTTTCTCCTGTTGCCTTTGAAACCAAAAAGACTTTCCCTTGACCTCCCTCTGAAATTTTAACCTGAAATTTTATATGAATTAATTAATTGCTTATAATTAAAATTAGTTTTAACGCCTTTAAAGGTTTTTTTTGGTAACTGACGATTTAATTTCGGTTGGAATATTTGTTGGATTCTTCGACCAGCTATCCGTAGGACATCCCTTAGTGATGGGGATTTATGTAAAGATTTGCATACTTCACTAAACTCAAAATCATCCACAAGTAAATTGTAAATGGATGATTTTTTATGGATCTCAAGCTTTTCATTCTGGTCTAAGGCTAACTGGTACTTTGCATCATTTACATTGTCGTCATAAATTACGGAACATTCCAGTACGAAGAAATTATGTAGAGCAAAAATGAAATACAATAAGTAAAAGTTGAAATTCATAAGTTTCAGTCGAAAGATTAATGAAAACTAAAATTAAAAATAAGAATATTTTAGAACCAAATGAGTTAAAACTTAAATATGTTTCAGTTAACTTCAGCTATTGAGGTTCAGTAATAGTTTCTAATCATTTTGAAGATTTTCCAGTTCACAGTCAGAATCCAGCAAATGCGGAACTTAAGGATAATATTGTGATTATTTAACCGAAATTATTAAAAAAAATTACGAAATTTCCATTCTAATATTTCAATAATTATCTTATTAATTCATAATAAAATAAATAGATTTAAAAGGTTCTTACTGTTAGAATTTTTACATTTATTCATTTAATCCCTGGCGAAACAGTTAAAACTGAATATTAGAGAAAGAGGAAAAATCGATATTCTTAATGGCAATCTTTGCATGTGACATATATGGAATGGGAGATATCGAGATTTTTGACATTGTCAAAGTTTTGTTTACAACTTGTAAGTTCAAAATTTTAAGGATTTTGTTCGGCAGAATGTAAGTTTTCAAAGTATGATTTGTAGATATTCTGCTAGGTGGGTATGTTGACAGTCGAATTTTTGCAAATTGTTTTGATTCCAATGTTAAAACTTCCTTTTCCATAAGAAATATTTAACTTATAAGGTTAATTAAATATATTTAGAAAGAGCACGAAATGCTCTACAACATAGTGATTTTTTGATGAAATTTTATTTTAAAAATATATCTACAATTTGGAGTTTTTAGTAAAGAAAATTTCACAATATCAATTTTTCATATAATCATAAGTTTATACCTAATTACATGGGTCTGATATTTGTTGAATTCTATGGAAATTTTTTTGTAACTATAGGACATCGCTATAATTCATAAAAAATAAAATGAATCGGTTTAGTTTGAAAATACCGACTGATAAAGTTGTGACAAGAAAAATGTAGAGTCTACATTGTAGACATTAGGTTCTGTCCAGATTTTTAAACTTAACAAATTTACTGATGATCAAACTTCAATGATTTTTTAACTTTGAAATTTAATTTTAACTTGTACGAAGATATCGTTTAAGCATGAACTATTCTTCAAATAAATTAAACCAAGTTAAGGAGCATGTAATTAGGAGCATTCTATTCGAAATTATTATTTTTTCCCCTTTTTTAAAATTTTGACTTATTTTTTAATCAAAATTTAACAATATTTACATTACTATTTAGCCCTGTTCAAGAAATTTCAAAGTTTCAAGTTATTCAATAACTCTCAATCGCATAATAATTTATTCATAATATACAATTTTTTTTCCTAGGATCGATATTTGATTAGGAAAAAGTTAGTTCAAAAAAAAATTTTAAAAAAATCAAGTGAAAAACTTCACAACTGAAAATTTTCACACAATCGTACGAATGATATCTAACAGAGCGATTTTGAATCATAAGAAATGGTAGTCGTTGGATACTGATAACTTCTAAGGTGAAAGCTCTGTTGAAAGACAGTTGCCAAATCTCAGGATTTTCTGTACTTTTCAATTATATGCTCTCTCAAACATTAACAAAAATAAGTATGATTTCACTGTGAATAATAATGATGTTTGACATAAGAGAAGAAAGTGTTGAAGCGTTTGCTTTGTGATTCAATAATGTGACAATGATGGAAAACGTTGATATCGGTTGTTAATATGACCGTCGATTAATGATGATGATGATGTTGCCAACATAACTGAAAATTGATGAAAATTTGTCATTGTTGAAGGAGATTGAATAAATGTGATTAATTTTCATTAAGAACCAATTCTATATTTAATCCGAATAAAATATTTATTCACGTTTAGAAATTTTGCGTTGTTATATACATATTTATTCGATTCATGAATTGAACAATATCTTCATAATATATTATTGATGCAAGTAAAGAATGAGAAGTTTTCTTTCATAATATGATAGATGAATGGTCAGAATACATGAACTGCAGCGAAAAAGAAGTATAGTGATGTGTTATTTAAAAGATTTATCAAGAGACTCAATTCTCATTGAAATGACAATCAATTTAATAATAAATCAATTTATCAATTTTTTACATCATTAACAACAAATGTTCCAATGTTTCACCTGATGGTTATTCTTAATATTATTCTGACACTTTTCCTAGTATGAGAATGAATGAAAATATCGAAAAGAAATTTGCCTCCCGAACATCAATCCATGGAATTGCTTGGATTGTAGAAGTGCGTCAAACATGGAGAAGGGCGATTTGGTGTTTCATTGTATGTTGTGGTCTGGTCTTTCTAATTATTAATACTGTCGATAATATTATGTTATATATGTCGAAACCAACGGAATCACGAATTCGATTAATTTATGGAAATTCTCCATTTCCATCGGTCACCTTTTGTAATAATGAGAAGTTAAATTATTGCTTAATTATAATGAATATTTCTTCAATTTCTATTTTAATTAATTCGAAGATTAAAGACAAATAAACTATCGAAAATTGAATTGGAATATTTTACCTGGCACTCATATTTATTAGAAAGTCGTAATAAGAAACGACAATACGAAAAGATGAATAAAAATCTTCTTACAGACACTTATCTCACCATTTACAATGAAGAAGTACAACGTTTTATCGTAACCAATTCTTCTATACGGGTTAAATTGGAAAATCGTTTTGATACATTTCTTAAAGGAATTTTCAATGCAACAAATAATGATTTAGAATTTCTCATTCCATTCTCTTTCATTTTGTTGATCAATAATCGTTTTGATTTTGTATCAAAAATCTCAACAAAAAATCAATCTACAATTTATCCAATTTTTTACGATTGGAATACTACTTATGTTCATCATTTATTACGTTCTCGATTTCACACTACTTATAATCCGTTATGGGAAAAAAATATTTATACATCTTGTATGCCTAAACCGAAAAAGATATGTTTTCATTACTATTATTATTAATCATTAAAAATTTCTTTTAGTCGGTGTGGGTGCGGAAAATACGGTTTTGGAACCGTTTTCAATTAATTTCAAAATCAATCTCAATCTTTCATCTTGTACAGATGCGACTGCTAACATTCATAATATTCGTTCGCTCCTACAACCGGAGATGGGTCAATACTTAAGCGAATACTTCCCACACCTCGTAGAATCGTTTTCTGATTTAGCCATTTGGAATTTGTTCCAAAATCAATTCATTTCAACCTATGAGAAATATTTCAAAGCAATTAAACATGAAGTTGATTCATTAGTGGAACTTAATTTCCTTCCCAATGAATTAACAAATAAACCTTTTCATATTTTAAATATATTATCCGATTATATCATCTTTCATTGGTATCCGAAATTGTTGGAAGAACGAATGGATAATATAGGTTTCTTTTCTAATTATTGACATTATCTATAATTTTTATTTGAAATTTCTTTATATGGAAACATGGACTAAATTTTAATGGTTTCTTAGTCTCCCAAAGGAAAGATCAATTGGAAAATATTTTTTGGAAAAAAGGTTTCTCTTGGAAGGATATCGTTCTTCTTTGCGAAATAGGTAGTGATTATTGCACAGAGAAAGTTTTCATTAATTTTCAAAGTTCAAGATTAATCAAAATAAAAGATGTTTCGGGAAATTTTAACACCTTATGGTCGTTGTTTCCAATTTAATATGTACAATGATCCAATACAGAACTCGTCAAATAATCGTGACCAGATTGTGAAAGTTATTTCATAAGAATTATTTCGTGAAAACTTTTTGAGAAAATCGTTAGTTTATTTTAGATTCGAATAATTACAGAAATACAAAAATATTACCGAGAAGTACCAGAATATCCACCTACGCGGGATTTAAAGTTTTCATACATTCTGCAATGACGTTACCAAATTATTCGGCTGAAAGTTATTTAACATATACAGGAAGTCGATATATTTTGAAGATGTCATATGAAACGGTTAAATTAACGTCCATTTTTGGTTAAGTGATCATTTATTAGATTTTTAATTTAAATATAAATAATTGGGGTGACTGTAATGTGACGGAGAGAATTGATGATATAACGCTGAGTTTTGGTGGTAGGGAATATTCGATGCATGGTTGTATTCAAGAATGTTTCGAAAGATTGATTAAAGACAAATGTAATTGCACTTTCTATTATAGTAAAAGAAAAGACAATTTCAAAACTTGTCTAACTATGGAACATTCGTATTGTTTAGAAACAATGAAGAGTTTGTCTTTTTACGTATATCAAACTTGAAATCAGAATTTTATTTGAAGAAAAATTTAATTCATCACAATGTGGTCATTGTAGAATTGGTTGTAGAATAAGAAACTATAAAATTCTCACAGCACCCCAGAATGACATAGAAATCGATTGGGGTTATGAAAGACTCTTCCGGAAGAAATTGGTAAATTGTCTTCAGAATTTTGTCGAGAAAAATTACGAAAAACCACCAAATCGTATGGAAGAAAAACCTTATTGCGCTTTTAATCACTACCTTCCCAATGCTGCCGTAATACTTTATTTAGATGCCAGTAATACAATGAACGAGGAACGAAAACAGCAAAGAAGTATAGAAATAATAACAATTTTAAGTTATTAAAAATTTTGTAATATATCTTTATTCCTTTTTTCCTACTAGGTAATTTTGGTGGTTGTATGGGTTTATGCATGGGTATGAGCGTAATTACTGTTGCAGAAATTATCGATTATTTAATAATGAAATATATAGTGATCAATAATCGTCTCATTCCTAGAAAATCTGAAGAAGAAATTGATGACTCGAAAGCCGTGGACGAAGTTGTTTATTAACATGAAACATAAATTTTTAGCTTTTTTACTTATAAAAAATGTATTTAGTAATGATTTACCTTACATAAATTGAAACCATCTAACGATTGTATGTAATCCTTTGATCAGCTATCGAACGTAAGCCGGAAAGTAAGATTGGTATATGCTAGGAAATATAATAAAAACCAACTATTTTACAACGGGTTTATTACATTTTTGATTTTTTTTGTTCTAATAAGTCTAGAATCTAGTATAAAATCTAATTATTATTATTTAGGTCTTATTATACATTACTAATTTTTGATATTTATGCAATTTGATTGATAATAGATGAACTAAAAAATTCACAAAATAACTTTTCTCAACGACGAATTTTACCCAAAAATTTTCGGCTTTTTTGAAAATTCAGTGTCTGATTGATTGTCTGATTGTATAATAAGACCTAAAAGCCGATGTCCGAGAATCAATCGAGCATACTGTATTCTATAAATTTATCTGATACAGAAGTCATAAGGATTCAATAACATATGATGTTCTCGATAATGCATGAAATATTTTATATTTCTATAGCGTAAATGATGATATATTTAAACGATTAACATTATTGATTGCTCAGTAACTTATAAATAAGTATTTAACGATTATCAAGATAAATCAATCAAGCAAATCGTTGCATAGCAAATCTAAATGCTTTATGTATTCAGCGAACTTATATAAAATATAAATAAAAAAACCGAACAAGTCTAATCGATTTAAAATATAAATAATTCCCAGATTCAGTTTCACAATATTTAAAATGAGAATATCTCAAGGTTAATTAGAAAATAGAAAATTGTTTACTTAAAATTATCTAACGAAATTTTTAATTCTGACAATTTGTGACTGTCAATGGTCAATATTGGGAGAAAGAAAATTTAAATTTAATGATTTAATAATATGAAAACTGTAAATCGATAAATAAGAAAAGATTTGGTAAATATAGAAAGGAGAAGTTGAATGAGAATGATACAGGCAAAATAAAGGTTTGTGATGTCACATGTACAAAGAGATTACTGTAAGTCAGTTTCAAACGTTTCGACTAGTAATGGGAAAAGAGAAGGTTGATGTTCGTTATGAACGACCTGAACAATTGTTTAATATCGCCATATTTATGATGTTGATGCGGTGGAAATTGGTGAAGTTGTACCTAAACTTCCACTTATTAGTGGTCTTGAGAAGGTGGTTGCAGAGGAAGTAGGTGAAGTACCGCAGACGGATGAAGAGGAAGATGACGACGATGAAGAAATTTTAACTGATGAATTTATCGTTGAATTGACATGTTCAAAAACTTTTTTAAAATTAATTAATATAACACTTCCATCAGAAGCGGCTGCTGCAATTAAATCTCCTTTGTAGTTCCATCCAACTTCAAATATTCCTCCTTTCTCTTGGAAATATCGATGAACTGTTTGACCAGATTCAATGTCCCAAATGAGGATGGAATAATCAAATGATCCAGTAGCGACATATTTACAATCTGGAGAAAAGGCCACCGTATATGCGGGTTCTGTATGTTTGCTGAGGATTCGGAAACATGTTCCATTTATTGGATCCCATAATTTGACAGTATTATCGAAACTGGAACTTGCTAATAATCTTTTTGTTGTTGGATTCATCGTTCCAGGTCCAGACTTAGACCATTTGATGGTATAAATCTCTTTTTCATGCGCCTGTAAATCGTGAAGTGGATGTATTCCATTATCAATCGTCCAGAACTATCGATAAAAAATTGAGAATTGATTAATGATAAAAAATAATTAGATTATCTAACTTTTACTGTTCGATCATCTGAACAAGATGCCAAAATATCTCCTTGTGGAGACCATCGAACAGAATTGACTTCGTGGAGATGTCCTTTGAATATACAAACTGGTTGTTCTTTCTCTATTGAACAAACATAAATGAGGTGATCACTAGAGCATGAAGCATATGTTGTATCATTACTCCAATCCACATCGAGTGCTGGTGCCGAATGATATAAGAATTGTTTCAATTGAACATTTCGTTCCGTATCCCAAACTACCGTCATCTATTTATTCAAATGGAAATTTAGAGATATAGTAATGAGAGACAAATTAACTCGATCTACACCAGCAGAACATAATAATCTTCCACTCTTATTCCATTTGACTGCAAATATCGGTCCTTTGTGATAAGCGGCAGATAATTTAAGTTGTCCATCAACTGTCCAAATTCGAGCACAACCATCATAACTACCTGTTGCGACTGTATCACCTTTAGGCTGAGAAAAATTTGAATTATAGAAATTTAAAAAGAGAAAAAAATGGAAAACATTCCAATCTAATGATGTTACGTCTTTGTTATCTGTTGGTGGTATATTATCTTTCTCTAATTCGGCATCTAATTCTGCCTTCGTCTTATGAGATTCGTGATGAAGAATTGTACCTTTAATCGATAATTGATCTTCTTTTATATTCCATAAACGAGCAGTTGAATCTCCTGAACCTAAATTAATTGATAGACAATTTCGAGATAGAGAAGAAAAGAATGGAAACCTGAAACAAGAATATCTTCCTTCGGATTCCATTGACAAATGAACACGTCACTTTCATGACCAGAAAGGACGGTGACGCATTTTTGTGGAATATCGTAAATGTTCTTCGTTTGACTCAATAATAAATGAGTCGTTATTCGAGAATTGTCGTTTGAGGTAGTTGCTGTTTGCAAATTATTTCCCAACTTCATAATCATTTGCTCAGCAACGTTCATTGCGTCAATGGTCGAAATTTGAGTGGTCGGTTGGGATAATGCAATTGAAGAAATAGAAGCCGTTATAACTGTCGATAATCCTGGAGATGGTGTAATAGAAAGAGTATTATTACTATTCTTCTTCATCAATGTTTGTTGATGATTCGCTATAATCTTAGCGAGAGATGGTGGAATCGTTTTTGGGAAAGATTCTAATATAGAATTGTTCATATTGTGCTGTTGTTGTTGGATGGTATTGAGACTATGAGAAGTGACGATGAAATTATCATGATTATTATTCGTTTGATTTATTCCATTACCATTAAATATATGATTAGTTAAACCGTTTGTTATGGAACTGGGTGTAGATGTTGATGTTCGATGTTCCATAAAATGATTATCTCCATTACTTTGTCCATTAGTGGGCGGTAGTCGGGGAGATGTTAATTTCGAATTAAATCCATTCAATTTACCATTTTGAATATAATACTGTCCAGGTTGTTGTTGTTGCTGTTGTTGTTGTTGTTGGAATAAAGAATATGAATTAGTTAATTTTTGACGTGCAACAGCTGCTGCTGTAACTTTGTCTAATTGTTGTGGATTAGATGTGATTCCATGAAGATGATTCGGTGTTAATGATGCTGTTGGTACTAATGTTCTCTGTGGGAAATTTCCATGAAAATTTGTATTATTGGATGACAATACTTGTTTCGAATGATGTTGTTGTTGTTGTTGTTGTTGTTGTTGTTGCAATTGTTGTTGAATGGCTAATGTTTGTAATTGTTGAGGTGTAATTTGGCCGTTCGACATATTTATCGTCTGCAAAATTTGTGGTTGTTGATGAAACTGTTGTTGTTGTTGATGATGATAATTATGTTGTTGTTGTTGTTGTTGTTGTTGTTGTTGTTGTTGTTGTTGTTGTTGTTGTTGTTGTTGTTGTTGTTGTTGCTGTTGCTGTTGTGGATAACGTTTTAATGGACTTTGTATCTGATTGTTTTTTGGGGAAATAGTTGAATTGATATTTGTTAGTGAAGAGAGACGACTATTTGACATATTAGATAATGCTGGTGATGGTGGAACCGAAACTCGTTCATTTTTAAAATTATTATTATTAACTATTGATTGTGAATTGGATTGTAATGGTTGTGGAGTTAAACGTTTTGTATTCTGTTCATTTACCAATCCACCCGATGCACAAGATTGAGGAGAAGTTGCATTTGATCTATGAGAGTTAGGTAACGACATTTTTGTATATCGTCCACCATTATCCGAACCGTCGATAACGCCATGCATCAATTCAACAGTATCGGAAGCTAATCTTCCTGATTGTCTTTCATTTCCTTGAGCTTTCTCCAAACGAGTCTTCTTCGTCTCAAACGAATGATTTAAATCATCTTTCGAATTTACTTTCAATTTTCTGCTTTTCATTTTCATCTCATGATCTCCAATTTCTTCCTTTATTTGATTTTCTACTTTGAATTTTCTTTGAAAATTTTGATTTAAATCCTGCTGCTGTTTTATTGGAACGGAAAGAATAGCGGCCTCTATTGGAGTTATCGAATTTTTCAATGGACGTTTCTAAAACAAATTAATCATATTAAGTGTCTTATAAAAGATGGTAAACTTTCGATAAGTTCAATTCTAATTCCACATAAATTAAGCCTTTCGTTATAATGTTCATCAATGCACCAGTTGGTATCGTATAATTTTCATTCAATGTTATTTTTTCTCCATCGGATGTCCGAACTGTTTGGGAGCAGCAAGAACTTTCCGCTCCAAGAACATAAGACGAATGATGAAATCCTAAAAAGAAGCACATGAAAATAAAAGTTTTTATTGAAATTAATTTAAAATAGTTAACCAATTTCTTGTAAATACCGGTATATGAGAAAGTTGACTTCATTTAAACTAAAATTCAATTTCCATTCACTGTTATTTTGGCAGATCATTTCCTTCTCGCCAACGAACGTTATTGATAATTAAATATATATTTTCTGTCCGAAATTAATTTTAAATACGTTCCCTGTGTCGAACAAAACAGCTCATTGAATTTCTAAATCGACTCCTTGAAAATTTCTCTTGAGTAAATTTCTTTCAAAATTTCAAAAGACTATTTTAAAATTTTATAAATTTACAATCTATACATCTATCGAAATAAAAAAAATATGTCATCGATTATAATTGCGATTAACGATAAAGCATTTTCACTTCATTGTAAATGAAGATTTCTTTTAAATAACAATTTTAATGGATATTATTCAACACGCCATCATCGTCTTTATCACAATACAAATATGAAATTTATTTACCAAGGGACAATTACATTATCTGACAGATGAGAAAGAGAAAAGATGTATTCAAATATCGAACACATATTGAAAACTTCATTTGACTTCTACCAGTCATGTTTGAGACGGATCTCACTTCATTTTCTCTTCATTCACTTTTTTAACGTTCTCGTTTCTCTTGTAAATTTCGGATGAAATGACGGAGAACAAACCATACATAACGTTCGATAAAGGAAAACATAAAACATAGAGGTAAAAAACGTTTGAAAACATGATTAACATCGTCGTCACTATCATCATTAATAATGTTCATTGCACCAATCGTTTGATATTATAATGGCGATATTAGACAGGTCTTATCAACCGTGTATAATTTGTTATGGTGTTTTTTTAAAAAAATATATCGAAAGTGAAATTGTCTGATCATTGTAATCTCATGACGCATTTGAATGATCATAAGTATTTGACGTCTGAACACAACGTTTCGTCATAAAGGAAAGCTTTAACATTCTCATTACTATTACCATCACTCTTCATCCATTAACCTTCAATTACCCATTCACCAATCATGTCATTTTATCAATGTTTTAGATGACGTGCTATTATAAACTTTTCTCATAATGACATCATCCAATGAGATTAAATTTTTCTTAATTTCGAACATCTTTTAGATAACTTTTAGCATTCAAAAAAGAACCTTTTAATGGTGGTAGTAATGAGCGAAATAGTTAACAATCTCAATTTGGTCGGGAAGAAACTGTATCGAACAATCGATTGATCTACATAACAATGTATTGTTATTTATTACTTCATATTTTCTTTGAGAAATAATGTACATAATTTTGACATATAATTCTAAAATTAGAAGTTTTTTCTTGTGGCTTCTTATTAGTTTAGATGGGAAATTTTTGCAAATATTCTGCATTAATTAATGGATCAAGGTCGAGTTGGAATGGTGATTTGGAAGACTAGTCAACTTACTCCTTCTTTTTGTCTAATATTATTTATATTAATTATTATTATTATTATTGGTTATATCTGCTAACTGTTCAATTAGCGATGAGTTGCGTGATGACCAAAAGCAGCCAACACGGAACATATATAATTATATTTATCTAGGTACTTATCGAAAAAATGGTTTACTTCATTCCACGACTTCTTCGTGGACACTAATTTATTTGTATTTGTTTGGAAAGGTTCCGGAAATAATTTAATTTTAAAGTTTTACGAAAGAATTATACAATGATTTCCGAGTATTCATTCTTCTGATTGAGTTAATCCTTTAGGCAAAGCGAAGAAGATGAAAAGAGAGTGAGCTAGAGAGAGAGAGACGATAGTAAATATAATAAAATGAGAATTCACTGAATAGGAAAAAAGGGAATGCAAGATGCGATATCAAACGATAAAATTAGGGATAATGTTGTAAATTTGATAATAATGTGGGACTATGGACTTGGTTGAGTAATAGGGAATTTATTATTCTTGTACAAACAAAATTATATAAATTAATATAATTCAATTCCGTTGAGAATAAATACATCTGCACAAGCACAAGCACAACAGTCAGAAAATATGAAATACAAACTTTCATTCATAAGTCCTATCAGTCAAATAAAGTTCAATTAGTAAGGAAGTAGTAGAGAATATAAATAATAATTGAGTTGAGAACATAAAAATGAACTTGATGGATATTATAATGAAGATGAAGTTTCTTGGCATTGCGAGTTACGCATACATGTTTCTAAAGCACGAGAGCTTCATGAATATTTATTTTTCTTTATCTATATATGCCAAATGTACATAAGTGCGTCTGTTTACAAGTCCATAAATCAATTGGTGGGAGAGTTATAAATTTATGAGGAAACCACAAAAGGAAAGCATAAACTCATGAACTAAAATAATTCGCCTTGTTAAGCTTTTCATAATGATGATGAATCAACAATGTGGAATATATATATATTTATTTATATATTTATATAGTGATAAGTAGCTAAATCTAGTAGTTTGCTAAAAATGAGGAAAAAAAAGTGAACAACAAAAAAACACGATCTACTGCGCATTACTGTTATTCAAGGATAATATATTGGTCCTTCTCTCCTTTTTTTTCTTGATGAAAAAGGATGTCTGCGGGCAACCATCTGCGCCCAAAGCGACTGCAATTCTCCATCATTATTTCCTCATTACGTACATTGTCTACATTGGTTAAAAGAGGCATTATGATCGTTTGGAAAGCCCAAATAATAACAACTTCATAAAAAATTCTCCCAAAAATACCATATACCATTATTCGCCTTACAATTCTCCCCTCCAACAACATTTTCCATTATACATTTATTTCACGTTTGATAAGTACAAAGTATATTGAACAATCTCTTTTCAACGACTTACAACAACATATTACATTCAGTCTGAATGGCATGCAGCTATCGAAATTGATGGCATCACCTTCGTAACAATCTCCAACTCCCATTTTTATATGGATAGACGGAGCATAAAACCCTGTTGATATGTGTATTCTTATACACATACGAATCGAATACTGAACAGGGAAACAACGAATAAAATTTCTAGTTTCTGAGGAGAATTCACAGTGGGGAGACCATATTCATTGTATATTATACAGTCTTATTATACACATTTACATGTACAACGAGTTGTATACGTAAAATTATTCGATAAAATATATACCACGCAAACTATTCATTTTCATATCCGGACAATTATTCATTGAATATAATTATGCTAAATTTCTTAGGAAAACATACCCACTAAACTGAATAAATCTAGTCTGTTTTACTCATATATATAAAAAAACAGATATAATGTCGAGAGACGTAAAAACGAACATAAGTTCATGGTCGTGAAGAAATGTCCTATATACATGGCAACAGTTTTCCTTATCAATAATGATAAGTCCCTCCCTCCCCCTTCCTTCTCTCTCTTCAACAAGAATGCTACATACACTTATTGGAGTATTTGTTAAAGCGGGTAAATCATAGGTGGCGTAGAGAAACATCGTGAAGAGAATAAATAGAGATGAAGCAATATGTTGTTGACCGGTCAATAAAATGAAAGCGAATGATTAATACGCTCGACCCTCATCTCTTCTAGTCGGAGAACATTAGTGAAAAGGAATGAGGAAAGGGGTAATTCCCTTTTGTTGTTTGTGTAATAAGGGTAGGGTAAAACCACAACTAGGAAATAAATGGTTCGTACATAATCCTTCTTTATTCTAATTGTACTCAATATTGTATATTCACAGTGTATAACCTCCTTTCCATTTATTCAGTTCTTACGTTGAGGAAAAACATGAAGGCTATGAGTTCCTCTTTCATTACGTTCCATTATGTAACTCTAAAAAATTTAATGACCATATTGACGTCTTTGTTTCAATAATTTTAGACCTAAAAATTCTTCTAGATGAAAGAAGCGGAATCTTGGTTCTTTTCGAAAATAATTACATTATTTATATAATTAGTTCAACAATAACATCAAGTGTTTTTATATTCCATTAGTAGGAACTTCCGACTAAAACAAATATGGAGGAAAATAACACGTAGTTCAGAAGTAGTTTAAGACGGAAGTAGTCGAATTTAAATACGATACTTCAATATTAACCCCTATAAACCTTTTAATGGTGTTGTTATTAGGAAGGTATCCAATTTATACCATTTATCATAATTTGTGAAATAACTATACGTATAAACGATTCTAGAATGGATGACTTCTCAAAATTATTGATTAAAATATTAAATATTTACATAAGAATTTTCCACTGAAGTTTCCAATTGAATTAATTGACTAACATTAACAATTGTAAGACCAATTATGTGGACTAATGATCATACTGGATGGTTATTGATTCTCTAAAATATTTGAAGGAATTTTCATTCGAAGTTATTGATTAAACCACATATTTTAAAATTACTACGGTCCGTCGGACCAAATGAATATAGTAGCTGAAGGAGTAGACTATTTTAAAAAAAAAGTTAAAGAAAAAAAGAAAGTTTTGTATGTAAAAATATGAAGCATTTTAAATTTAACTGATAGTTCGGTGAGGGAAACTCCATATTGATAAATACTAATAAATGACCTTTTTGCGGAAAAGTCAGTGAATCTTATAGATTGTACTCCAAAATATCAGGTACTATCAATAACAACATTGTATAGAAAGGAAAAAAATAAACATCGGCGTCCGGAAAAGAAAGATTGTTTGAAAACATTATACCAACGTATCCGAAGCTTTAAAATTTTCTAGTAAGAGTGATATAAAAGATAAAGAAAATGTGAATGATTGTTCATGGAAATGATTTAACGTGAATAAACTTTTAAAATGGATAAATTATTTGAAATCAGTTATGAAATTATTCAAATTATTATTTTTTTAGTGCGAATTGTTGATATGAAATTAATTTGACATAAAGAACAAAATTAATTTATTTATGAGAAAAACGTGATCCTTTATTAAATATAATGTAGAATTGTTCAAACCATAGTCTGATATGATTGAAACTTGGAAAATATCACTTACCTTCGTTAAATATTTGTTGTTTATGTCAATCATCCAAATTCAAGAAAAAGTGTAGGACCTACACTGTAGGTTAAGAATTTCATTATGACGTCACAGAAGCAGTACGTCATTTTTTTGGGAAATTTTTCGATTTTGAACTAGAATTTAAACGGTTGCATCAAGGCTATATTATTTTCGTTGTTCATTAAAACTTTTTAACGTGATTGAAGTTGGTCATATATAAATTTTTTTCAAATTAAATTAAAATAAATCTTTTCAGATCACTAACATTCTTAGGACAATAACGTTTTTGTGAGTGTTAAATTTGAAAGCCCATAGAATGGGTTAACGAAGCAGACATTTTGGTAAGGTTGCAACAAACAATACATTGGGAAACATACTATTACACTGAATGTAAGAATGAAACGACAATTTCACTTTCCATTAAATCGATTTATTGTTTTTCAATAACTTATTCAATAACTGGTATAAAAAACTTTCTATACAATTATAAGAATAATAATGTTTTTTTCTTAACGTAATGATATAATCAATTATTATCGATTTTATTCCATTCGATCAAGAAACCAAAGAGGAAATCCGAAAAATTCTTTACAGTTTATTAATTAGAAGTTGATGTATTTTGTTAAAG